>JAPMLY010001106.1:0-44282 GCA_026401115.1 Tetraselmis chui | reverse complement strand
GAAATGAACATAATGAATATAATGCTGGATATAAACTGAATATAATAACATAATATAATAATATAAACTGAATATGATGCTGGATAATCTCTGAGGAGAGTTGCGTCAAGAGGAGAGTTGTGTGCATGAGTGTATGTGCATGTGTGCGTGTGCGGGGAAGTACATGCGTGTGTGCGTGTGTGTGTGGTGAGTGGTTGGGGGTTGTGTGAGTGTGCGTGTGTGTGTGTGTGTGTGTGTGTGTGTGTGATTGTGTGCCTGTGCGCGCCTGGGTGTGAGTGTGTGTGTGTGTGTGTACGTGAGTGTGGGGTGAGTGGATAGGGGTTTGTGTGTGTGTGCGCGAGCGGGTGTGTGTATCTATTTGGATGTGTGTGTGTGTGTGTGTGTGATTGCGTTGCTTGCGTGGGTGTGTGTGGGTGTGTGTGTACGTGTGTGTGTGGTGAGTGGGTGGGGGGTTATTTGTGTGTGCGCGCGCGGGTGTGTGTGTGTGTGTGTGTGTGCATGAGATTGCGTGCGTGCGTGCCTGCGTGTGTGTGTGTGTGTGTATGTGTGTGTGAGCGCGCGCGCACGCGCGTGCGTGCGTGTGTGTGTAGGAGGGTTCACCAGTGATCTTGGGGATATTGTCGCGTGCACCCCAGACACGAGGAATGCCATTGGCGTCGTAATTGAAATTGTTGCTAAATCTGTTCGTCCAAGAAGGAATTGACGCATGTGCCACTGTCAGAGACATTTGAGGATGCTGAATATCTACGATGAACACGCAATGGAGCTCACGCAATGTTTGGGTACTTCAAGACACATGCGACAGAGGCAACGGCTGACAGCAGCAGTCGCAGTATTTGCACGACGCAAATGGCACAACGTCACGCACTTTTCTTTCAACAGATGCACGGCGCGTTTTGCAGCTTCGCGCGCCTTCTGCTCCACATCCTCGCGCATCTAAAACAACACACACACACACACACACACACACACACACACACACACACACACACACACACACACACACAGGCAGTTGGTATGAGAAGAGTCCACATGGAGATGGGTGAGGACGGATCGGAATCCGGTGGCTGTCATAACGCACCTGCTGCGACAGCGTCTCGACAATGGCTGGTATCTCTCCATCCCGTGGCGCATATCCCTGAGTGGACAACGCAATTGGGCATCACCCGCTGGCCGTGGGAGGGGGGTTGAGTTGAAGAGGTGTTAATATTTACCTTAAGCTTTGCGTTCAGATGCTCGAGGGCAGATTGTCGCTCTGTGCGGAGAGCATCGCGCAGTGAGGGCCACAAGTCTCCGGGCATGTCCTCAAGCAGCGTCAACGCCACCCCTCCCATCGCAGCCTTGGTCTTTTTCTCTACGTCAGCCGCAACGGCACCCACCCGCGCCGCCCGCACATCCTCCACCAGCGCGGCTGCTCTCTGCTTCAGATGAGCGCTGCCCTGCTCCTCCTCCTCCGCCAGGACACCAACACCATCCACATCCACGTGCAGTGCAGCTGCAGCGGAGGCGATCAGCTCCCGTGCCTCACTCAGCGCCGCATCGGACGCCTCTGCGAATGTCTCCGACCCTCCGTCCGCACCAGCGAGCCGCTCCTTCAGTGCCTGCCGCCCACCCCCAACGCAAACCCACCCAGCGTCAGCCACTGTTGCTAACAAGAGTCGCAACTGCTGCCACTATTACAAAATCTCCGACAAAAATAGTACATGGGGCTACTACAGAGCTGAACACCCCCCTCTTTCCAAACAAACACAATAAACAAGAAGATTAAAAATATTATTAACCACAGACGGTAATGACGTTCACATTAAGGTCGACATAACTTTTTTCAGGCCACAATACGAGTAAGTGCAGTACGTGATAAGTCTCTAGAGGGGTGAGAGTATGAGTGAGCTCCCCCGCGCTATGAACCAAAACAAGACAAGCGCTGCCCACCTTGGACACGTCATCCAGTGCAAACTGCTGCTGTTGAGCCAACAACGGGGCGCCGATGTCGTGCAGCGAGCGCAGGAGGTCCGCCCTCCTCTCTTTTCGCACATTCTGCACAGTTTCCGCAGCCACAGCCATCAGCCCGGTCCGAGGCAGCACACGGGGGGTCAACAGGAAGGCGATGTGCGCTTTCTCACCTGGTCAAAGTACTGCGCCTCTTCGTCATACCCCGACAAACAGCTGCTCATCAGCCCCGCAACCGTACTCCCGAACTGAGGGACACTCCCCTCGCTGGCCTCATTCGAAAGCGCCTGCAGCAAAAGGTCACCCTCCAGGCCTCACTTTCTGCCTGTTGGTTGGCTGCACCAACTCCGCTCCCACGCAAGTAAAGCTGCTGCGCAATGACGTGGGGTACCCTACCTCCCACGCCTGATCCTTCTGCAGGTCCGCCAAGCGCTCCGTCATGATCTCCTTGCAGCGGATGTTGGCCACCATTACCTTGTGCGCGGGCAGGTTGAGGTCCTTGTGCGAGTGTACCACCTCCCACAGCCGCTCTGCCGACATCGCGAGCGCGCTACCCGGAAGTTTGCTCTCCGGCTTGACAAAACTCTCCTCGTCTGCGTTATGCATCACACGCAGATCATTCGCCGACCCACTACTTCCCGAAGCACCCAACGCAACAGTCGTTACATGGCATGGCCTGCACGGGCGCTTACGGTCGGGATCAAAGCGCTGCCGCATCATCACCACTTCTGCTTTGAACTCTTCCTCCCGCTCTTCGTAGCTCGACAGCGCAACGTACATGACCTGCGAATGGAACGCATGCGGTACCAATTCCCACATGCATAAGCTGCGGAACCCATGTTGACACCCGGATTTTCCTCCCCCTCCCCTTCCCCTTCTCATCTCCCTCTCCCTCTCCCTCTCTCTCTCTCTCCCTCTCCCTCTCCCTCTCCCTCCCTCTCCCTCTCCCTCTCCCTTCCCATCTCCCTCTCCCTCTCCCTCTCCCTCCCTCCCTCTCCTCTCTCTCTCTCTCTCTCTCTCTCTCTCTCTCTCTCTCTCTCTCTCTCTCTCTCTCTCTCTCTCTCTCTCTCTCTCTCTCTAACAAACCACACACATGCACACAGACACACAATCTCAAAAATCGATTAACCCCAGACACACACGCACACCCAAACACACACTCTCTCTCTCGCTCTCTCTCACTCACTCACTCACACCACATGCATACACACATACACACACGTACGCACGCACACACAAATACACACACTCGAACACACACACGCATAGGCCCTCTCGCACCACCCACATACACGTACGCATGGACACACGCCACACACGTTCTCTATCTTTCTCTCTCCAGAACACACACACACACACACACACACACACACACACACACACACACACACACACACACACGATAGCGCGCACAGGCTTCACCTGAAAGAAATCCTCTAGGGGGCGGTCAACGACGTGCGGCGGCTTTGGTATGCTATCCCATATTTTCTGCAAGTCCTCCTTCAGCACACTCTGCAATGAAGCCTGCAGCACAGCAAAGCGTCCCATCCGCGCGGATCAGACCCCCGACCCTCTCCATTTTTCCCCAGTTACCATCCTCAACGAAAGGTGTGAAGAACTGATGGAAATTGCAAGCGCCACCACATGCAGCAAGTTGTCGCACCAGTGGCGTCTTCTTCGATTTATCACGGATGACAAACACCAGGTGAGTCCTCTTGCCGACATCCTGCAGCAGCTTCAGGTGCACCTGCAGGATAGTCTTCATCAGAGGCTTCCCTGCGCCCGCCTCACGCCCGATATCGTGGCACCATATGTTGACCAGCAGCACGTCAGCGAGGGCCAACGCAAACAGCGCCGCCTGCCGCTCAAACGCGGTGTCGTCCTCGCCACGCTCCCGGCCGTCGCTGCCCTCCAGGTCCAGGACGAGCGTGCAGTGTTCCAGTTTGTGGGAGCGCGACACCCAGACGCCCTGCGTCGTCTGAGACCGCCCCTCCTCGGCATTCATTTCTCGAAACCCGGTCCCGAACTGTGGATCCGATGATACATTTTGTAATAAAATGCCGCATATACACGCAAACGAGCCCACCCCGACGACTTTCACTGAAGTCATGCCACTCGAACGACAGAACAAATGGGCACAGCAGATGGAAGCTAAGGAGGACAAAGCTGCCAATTCGTCATACTATTCTCTCTCGTCTGGGGGGGTGGGGGCTCCCCGTCGTCGAACTATGCTGAACCGAGTTTCAAAATATAAATAAGCGGTGATCGGGTGATCTGGGCGGCCTCCTCGGACACTTGGCGTAGCAGATCGCTGAAGCGGTGGGTGGACTTCTGGGAGCACCAGGGGAGGGGGGTATTAATATTTTCGACCAGCGACGTCAGCGCTCACCAGATGGTTGAGAAGGGTGCTCTTTCCGGAGCTCTGCGGCCCCATAATTGCGACCATCTGGTAGCCACCACCGACGGCGACCACGCCGCTGTCCTGCGCGAAGGCCGCCACGCCCGCGGCATTGAAGATCCCGTCCTTGTCCACTACCTGCACCGGCGGGTCACCGGCGAAGGCCATGCTGGAATCAAGCGTAGTTGGAAGGGCTTTCGCTTCGTATGGGCCCCTTTCTTCCGCCACGGAGGATGAAGGTCTAGTGACTTGGTGAGCAGGTGCTGCAGCACACCATATTTTCCAAGCCCGCCTCGCACCGCGTGGGCGGAGGAACAGCGACCAGATAGCGACCAGATTAGTGGTCGTGTATTGGAACAGTTCAGCCCTGTCTAGTACATGAAATGTCCATATTATTAATCTAAGGCCACTTACGCAATTACCGAGTATTTTAGTATTTTGGTATTTTCTCATCAAAATACTAAAATACTGTGTCGCGGCGACCCTGACGCGATTACATTTTTACGAGTATTTTCGTATTTCAAAATACTCCCTCGCCTCGCGGGGGGGCTATTTTCATCAAAATACTCCCTCGGCGCCACCCGAGGGAGTATTTTAGTATTTTGGCTCACTGTACATAAGTGCTTTACAGCTGGTTCGGACCCCGGGGGTTGTATATTCCGTAGGAAACCCCGCCTGCGGCGGGGTCGAAAACCCCCACGGCGAGGGGGGTCTGGGGGGCGCCGCCGCGGGCGCCCCTCAAATTTTTTTTCTGAATTACAAATCGTATTGGGGCGTTTTAGCGTTAGCCGAGCTACTTTTTTCTTTTCATTGATTTAACTTGTTTTATATGAGTATTATCTTGTATTATAATATTGTTGTCTCATATAATGATATTTTCCTCCTAATTTATTCGCTAAAAATTATTTATTTACACTGCTTTCTCTTGTACGGAAGATTTGGATATTGCTATACAAGGGAAGAGTCTTTGCTATAGCAGTATTTGTCATCATATCATAGATATAATAATATCGTAATGATTAATTTATAATTGAATGTATTATTGTTGTATCAAAGAAAAACTGTTTAGTAGATAATAATTGTATTCAGGCTGTCTACCTCACTACCTGTACTTTTTGCCGCGAACTACGTTGTACGTGCGCGCAAGCGTGTGTGTGTGTGTGTGTGCGTGTGTGTGTGTGTGTGTGTGTGTGTGTGTGTGTGTTTGTGAGCACGCACGAGCGCAAATTGACTGCTCTTCGCTGATCTCGGACTCTACATAGCGTTACACTCTCGCGCTGCCTAATATTTACAGCTGGTACTCAAGATGTTGTCTTCCTGACTGAATGATTGCTTGCCGGTCGCTAGAGAAAGGTTGGACACCATACTGGAAAATCAATACTTAACGGTTGTCTTTGCTGTTGGACTGCACTTCGCCGATTTTCCCCCCTTACAGAGTGGCGAAAGGGGGTGTTGGACTGCGCAGTTGAGCCCGGGGCAGCTTAACAGTAGAAATGTCGTTTCTGCAGTCCAAACCCCCATTTTCGGGGGTCCAAAAGGGGGTCCAAGGGGGTCCAAGGGGGTCCAAGGGGGGAATCCAGGGGGTTCAAAACAAGATAACACCTGGTGCTTATCGTGCCTAATTCGTGAAGAGTTGTACAGGTAGCGATTATCGCTATATATATCAGCTGAAAACTGTACGTATGTCGCGTGCGCCGCCAGCAGTGATGATGTGACCTCAAATATGATGACGATCGCTACGGGTAGTGATAGAAGTACATGGCGATATGGAATACTAACATTGATTACAAAGATTACAAAGAAAGCATTGCTCAGTATATTGCTTACAAGAAGAACCAGATGAGCACGGAATTGCTCAGTGGAATAATATAAACAATTATACGGAGACAATGGCGTCAACACAACGATGAAGGGGTTGCATGACTCAAGTTTTTGGATGGTCGGCAACAATAAACGCATTCTCGAAGCAATAAACGTCGATAAGCAAGTGGGTTATAGAATCCACGCCAGCCGTGTGCCGCGGTCATGGTGGAACAAGTAAAGGGTCAAGAGCGTTGTCCACCTGCAAATGCTCTTTTGTTTGCTCGTCGATGAGCAAAAAATATGAAATGCGATTTTGACGTTCTGTCGAATGAGGTAGAACCACGCAACCGATCGAGTGCTTTCGCTGAAGCACTAATATCGTCATCTCGTCGATGGCATGTTGAACCATTATAAAATAGCTCGAACACTGCCTTCCGCCTTCGAAGCTGTGGGTCGTTATGACTGCTTTGTGTGCGTCGATCGCGCCTCCCATGAAATCTATTTTTAGCGACAATGTGCCAACATTTTGTCCACTAACTCCAGTCTCCATATAACGAGTCTGAAGTGTAGTAACCCCACCGAATTTGGTCACCAAATCAAGGGTACAAAGGCAAGGCGTCCACATTAACTCTTAGCCTGCGCGCCAAAAATACCTTGATGAAACGGTGCGTCACTCGTATTCAACAATTTGGGATGATGTCGGGAATTTTTTCTTGATTGTACCCCACCGTCATTCTAAAATAGCAGGAAAATGGCTTGAGACTTAAGATGTGGCCGTCGACTTAGTTAGCATGTCGGCTTTATTTTCTTAATGCTTCCGGAAAGCAAGGGTTATTGGACCAACAAACGGTTGCATGTCGTGCACGTAGCGGGCTTGTCGTTTGTTCAATATCGTTGTTGACTGTGTGGGTAGACTGATGTCGTATGTAGGGTGTTGTGGTCCGAAACCAAATTCGGGCATACTTACTAGCAACACCCTCAATGCTTCTCGGTTTCACTCACAACAAGAACTTGTAAGTAGCACGCATAGTTGACTTTTAAGAGCTCCCAAGATTAGCTATTTAAGCTTCCACGCCTACCAAGACTTTAAAGACGTCCTCGTCGACCTTGCAAAAGATAAATTAGATCCAATCCCCATTGTCGAAGAATCTGTAGCGACGGCAAAAAATCAAGACCGAACCGACCACTGGAAGAACCGGACATAAATCAGAAACTTTTCGCAGCTTTCAAGTGGCAAAGGCTTCAAAACATGCACGCGCCATTAAGGTCTTGAGTGAATTAATTTTGAGTAGTTATTCAGCAAGTATATTCACGGCGCCTACATATTATTGAAGGGATGAATGGACTTCGCGTTGACGCTGCATAATTGAACTCAACTGCGAACTTCACGTTGCATCCTATTATGTACCGTCCACTCCTTAATAGTTGTTACCCTCTTAGATGATACGTAAGGCTTGCCTTCTGTCATCACGGTGTAATCGGGGTACTCAATATCTTTAATAAGGCCGAATAAGCACTTCTTCAATCGCAATTTTGGATTTCTGTCCTTCAACTACCGTAGTACCGTTAAAGAGCTATGCGCATATGTTTCAGGAGTTCTTTGAGTATAGTTTTGTAGATGCACACATGGTTAAGATAGACCGTCACAAACTCGTGTAAAGAATGTATTAGTTAGGATGTCGTCCAACATGCGTTGAAAAGTCTGAGGGGCATACATTGCACAAGCCGAACGGCATTGCAGCCCATTCCATGTGTCCAGATGGCTTGGGTGTTATGTCCATGGATGCACTGATCAAATAGGGCACTAATAAATGGACGTATTGACTAAATAGGGCACAAATTTATGGACGCATTAATGCGCATGATGCGGCGGATGCATTACGCTCTCAAGAATACATCGATGTTTTATGCGGGGGCTTAGGTCGCCACGAAGTAGTGGGTAAGCGTCATTCGTGGTGCCTTCGTTCATTCCACGGTAGTCAATGCATAAGTTAAGAAGCGAACTATCCACCTTCCGAACGAAATAAATTGATGAGCTTAACACATTGTGGCCGGGGCGAATCAAACCGGAATATGTGCGGCGGTAGTTTTATTACGTAACGAGAAGTCGTGGTACTTTCGACTACCTGACGGGTTTTCGGCCCTAGCATCCGAAGATTAAGAGTTTTTTGGATCTGAAAATTGCAATGAAAAGCAATAGAGTAAACGGAACCTCTCAAGTACGGATACCTTTGGGTGGACCTTGTATGGCGCCACATGTGTCGGTCAAGAAGGGGGTGGATTGCAATATTGACCTCTTTCCGACCACCTTGTTAAGCGGATCTCCACCGTCCGCCTTGCTGATCCTACTCCCTCATCACCTAGACTGGGAAATGGTCATCGCTAAAATAATATTTGCCCCTTATTGGAGGTCTTTTTAGTTCCCGCTATCCCCGTGCCGCAGTTCATGGCGTCCGCGCGTGTGATACTCAATCCCAATTTGCGATGACAACGGCGGTGTACGTGATGGTCGAAAGCTTCATGGAGCTCCTCGCGAACGTCACACCGAATGTACAGGATACCGTACTTGCCGCTAGTTGGGGTTGTGAAGGAAGCCATGGCGACAGCTCCAAATGCTGCGATAAGGCGTACCACTGCTTAGCGCACATCGTTGCAAGCTAACACATAAGTTAATATGCGGGGAATGAGTGCGTGATCTCACCCGGTGTTAAATTGACAACGGATGAGACAAACCACTCAATGCAAGCAACTCTAATTTCGTCCCTGGGCTTCAGTCACATCCTAGGCAACATCAGTCACATGTTTTGGCCTGAAAATATAAACGCCAGGGCCGTCGCAAGCGTTGTTGCGGGATTGATCAAAAATACAATATTCAGAATGGTTGCGCTACCCTACTTTGCATTGCCCGACCGACCGCAGCTAGTCTCCAATTCAAATTACCGCATCGGCGGCTCAGCCCTGGTGCTGGGCTTTCACCTACGGTTTAAATTGTCGAAATTGGCCGCGTTTCCGGCCTATTGTAGTGCTCAAAGTATTAAATAAGTGATCGAGGCGCCCGCCGGCGGCGCAGCGGCGGCGGCCCCGGAGAGGGGTGCGCTCGCAGGCCCGTCGGCACCTACCTCTACCTCCACGCGGTGGGCGCTGGTAACCCCATAGCCGTGCCAGGCCTGGCACGGTAGGGGGCTGAGCGAGGTACCGACAGCTACGATCCGCGAGATCAGCAGCTGTCGGGAAGCCCTGTACGGAGGATTTTGGAAAAACATAATATCCGTACACCGGCACAAGAATCTCCCGCTCGGGCAGTCCGGTATGTCTTTTCCGCGACTAAATACTCGCAGATACTCTCCCGACGATGGGGCGGGAGCGGCGTTTGCGAAATGTTTTTTGGCGAAGAAGGGTACGGACGGATCAGCGGAGGGACGAGGGTGTTGGAGCTCGCGGCGGACAGCTGGGAAGCAGCGCTAGGGCACGGCGCTCGCTAGCAGTCGCCAGCCCTGCGAGAGCCTTAGGTCTCCCCTGGGGGCGAGGCCTGATGCTACGCAGAACGGAGGTGGGTCGCACTCGGAGGAGCGGCACGGTTTGGCGGCGGCGGTCCTTAGGATCGCCCGCTGCCGGAAAAGCCCGGTACGGGGGGTTTCTAGAAAATTTCCCGTACCCACCATTTTTTGAGGACCGGCGACTCGATCCATGTGTTTTTCCATCCCCTTCCCTAGTCGGTACCCGGTTATCGATAGGCTGCAGTGTGCCTAGGGTTATCGTAACGGCACACTGCTCGTAAAGGCGGCCCCCTAACAACGTAAACCACCGGGGGAGGGTACGGACGGCCACAACGCGATCAGATAGGTGTTGGAAACAGACGAAAAAAGGATAGGGGACATGAGAAAATCTGGCTCGGGGGCAGGAGAGCCAGCCGGGCACCATCTGCAGCCTAGTTATTTTCTCTTCTCAGCCCCCGAAGGAGGAGAGAAGACTCGGCTAGGTGGCGAGCTGCGTCGGGAGGAGCGGCTGATACCTCGGGCGGGGTTGAGTACGGATCGAGGCGGGACCGACGACGACCTATGCGAGGGGGGTTTTTCACCTGCCTTTCCCCCCTAGCTCCGGCACGACCGGAATCGCACATGAGCCGAGGTCAGGCAAGGTCGCCTCGACCAGCTCAAGCTGAACAACTTTGCTGATCAGCGACCCCGCAGCGGCTGGAGCAGACCGCGTATCGTGGAGACTAGCGACATTTTATATTTCATACTGTATCCAAAAAAAACACTTATAGATCAAAAAATGATAAATACCTAGATACGGGTATGTTTTAGACGGTATCGTCACTGCCATTGGAGAGGTTGGGATTAGTGGTTCACGGTCTAACTCACGCTTCTAAGTCCAGTTAGGCGTAGCACAAGGGGGGGCCCATAGACAGCAGCCGGTTTTTACTGGTATTGTTGTAAACAATTTCATTTCAATTTCATAAGTGGTCGAAATACCCTGAGTACTCGAGTGCATTACGATAATCTCCCTCCGATGCGGACATACGATTCATGCATTGTCGGCGCATTGTTAAAGGACCGGTAGTGTTGATGGGGCGATCTTATGGTTTACTATATATTAGCAAGTCGATATGTAGTACGAATTCCGGAACGTCTTATTCGATCGACATGATTGGGATGTCATTTTCATGTCTCTAACTCGGGTTCCTCTCCAACATGAAATTATTATCATTCCTCTCCAACACGCGAGTACTTACTACAAGCCGGGGTGATCCTATCTAGGGGCTAAAGTTTTGAGCCGCAAACCATGGGAGAGACATGACATGATATATACGGGTAATTTATGCGGGATTTGCTAATGTTGTTAACGAAATGTATGCGTTCAAGGGGAAAGAGAGCCAATAGCCCCAACGAATGCCAGTTTGCGGCTTATGTCCCTCCTACATCAATGTCCTTGAGGTGCGAAGATAGGCGCCACCTCATAGTTGCGGTATGCCACAGTAGCAAGAGCACGGAATAATACTAATTTTCCTTATTTTTCGCAACAGTGGCGGCGGAGCGTACGACGTCCAATATTGCAATACCGCAATACCACGTCCAACGGTGTGTACTGGGTCGTCGGCCATGTTGGTTGACTGGATTGTTTTTTTGCATTATGATTTTGCGAAAACCTATCCTTGCTTAGGTGTTCACATATATCATTTTTGACGCGTATTAGTAAGTTGTCTGCCGCTAGAACGTTTGAACGCTTCCCTTGCCGTGAAAGTGTTGCATTATTGCGCGGATTGTCGGTCGCGTTCGTTGGGTTGTGGATAGCCAAACTCGCCATCGTGTTCTTCCTCCTCTATTGGCATGCCTTCATATGCAAGCACGACGTGTTTTTTTACTCGCGCTATGGCTCCAAAGCGTCCTTGCCATATAAGCCGCGCACACGCGGAGTGGAAGCGCGGACCATCGACTTGCTTGCTTGAGTGACCCGTGCCATTTAGTTTCCCGCACAATCGCGTGCCCACGTGGAGCTACTCATGCTTCAGCAACACTTGCTTTCTGGGTTCATACGATGTATATGATTCTAATTTAAATCTCACACTCTTGTGAACATGTTGTCTCCTCCTAACCATTTCTATTGCCGTCCTTGGCTCCGTCCTTGCTTTCTACTTTACATTGTTATAATATGTATTTCATTTCAATATGTTAATATGTTACTATTTGCGTCGTCCTGCGCGTATAACTTATATCAAACAAACATATTTGATTATTAAACAAACAATGGTTGTATCCACTACCATAACATAAGTGACAAGAAGAGAAGAGAGGTACGAAAGCCATTGGAGCAGGGAGGCACCAACAACACTTACTCCTACGGTGGGTCAAAAGTTTGGTAGCGGGCGTAGGGGGCGCTGAAAAGCCATCGGGCTTGATGTGGTAATTCGTAGCGGTGCAAGTAATCATGTTGAAAGGCTTGTAGCGTCGACCGCGCCACCGTACTGTCGGAGTCCGGGTCGGCAGAAGGGCGGATGGTTGCACTCGCTCTCAAGTAGTTGCGGATGTGGATGCAGGTTGATGTTGTTATTGTCGCGTACCGTGAGGGAAAGACATGTCGCGAGCCACCCAGGAAAAAGTAGAGGTGTTCGATGGGACGAGGAAGGTTAGCATGATGTGCGCGTGCTAACGTGACGAGCTGACGGCGGAGTGGGCGCGTGTTATGTTGTCAATTTCAGTGCCGTTGAGGGGCGGCTCCGAGAAGTATAAACTCCACACGGCAGCGTGGTTATTCGTAGGCTCGCAACCTATAGTTTGGACACGGTGTTTACCACATCGGAGGCAAAGGCGACGATATCAGGCTCGATTAGGCCGGGGTCGTCGTTCATCGAGTCGGGAGCGATAATGAGGGGACGTAATAAAAGCCGCCTTGTAGCCTCCCTCCGCCGTAGTTGCCGCGACTACGTTAGAGCGGTAGCTGAACGAGCGCTCGTGTTGGGCTAGTTAGGGAGCCTACTTGGCTGGGAGTCAGAACGACGAACTCAAGAGAGGTGCGGGCGTGCCGCAAGACGGGTGGCTTGTGATGTTCGTACTGCCTCGCAACTGTCGGGGTCGGGGTCGGGCGGAGGCCGAGTGGCTGAACTCAGTCGCATTCGGTGACGGTGGCGGCGGGAGGCTACCGACTTTGCTTGGTTGGGCACCTTTGGTCGCTGATCTACCGAAAGAAATACGTTGCGCAATGTAGAAAGAGCTGATGTACATTGTCGTGCGCCCATCACCTTGCCGGTGGCGGGGGCGTATGTTTCTCTGCACACTTCGCTACCGCTCATGGGCGGTTGCGGGAGTTAGATGCTCCAAGCGTGTGCATTATCTTCAGTCTGCATCTTGACGCGGGAATCGTAGAATGTGCGCGTGGGGCGCTCCTGAATAGCGGGGGTGATCTCACCAAAGGTAGTAAAGTCGACAACGTCGGGCACGGTGCGCACGTTGTCGTCGTTCAGAAATTCGCGAGGGGGCACTCGAGCCTCCATGTATTATATAACCACCCTATATATGCCACATTGGTTGCGGTAGCGGGAATGGATTGTTGCTTATTCAAACGTGTTGTTTGACCGAAGAGATGCCGTAAATGGACGAGGAAGGCGATAGAACTTGCCTCGAGTTGCGCAATTATTCTGCGTTTTGCGTCCTTGCATGCCGTTTGAATTAGTTTTGTGATGGGTAGCTTTAAGTGTGTAGCGTCGACGAGGCGTCGACACGCAGTAACAACGGGTTGCACGTCATAATGCGGTGTAACATAAACCCTAGGGGGAAGTGTCTTCCGACGCACGGTAGCGTATCAAAACGAAATGAACCGAGTATTGACACCGTGCTCGACTGCTAGAGTCGAGACTACGGCGTTTCGCGCGAGGCGCTTCTTATTTGTACGAAAGTAAAGTGTTCGTACTCGGGGATCGCACCGGCTTTAGGGTTGTTGCTAGCTAGCTAGTGCCGAGCTAGAGATGACCGTTGATTACGTTTATTTACTTGGTTGGTAGCGCCAACATGTCCGCACAACGTCGTTGCCCTCGAGGTGTGACGCGTCGCTAAGTACGGTGATACTAATCGCAGGAGGTATTGTCCCGTACACATGAAAGGTAGGGTTGCAAACCTCTAGATCTACCAATCTGATGGGCCGTTATCATAATACGAGTGGCCCGTACATGTGCCCGTCGTTCTTTGTACTTCTGTAATCATGTGTACACATACACTATGGCTCTCACTTTGCATTTTTGTAATCATTAAGATGATCCATAGAGGCCCATAGTTGTGATACTTATTTTTCGCACACACACACAGACAGACACACACAGACACACAGACACACACACACACACACACACACACACACACACGTACACACACACACACACACACACACACACACACACACACACACACACACACACACACACACACACACACACACACACACACACACACACACACACACACACACACATTCTTATCTCTCATTAATGTATTTTTTGCACGCACACCCAGTATTTTTTACACACACACCCAGTGTCTCACTCTGTATTTTTGTAATCACAATAACAATGCTCCTGCACACATCTCAGCGATGCGCAGTACTTAGAAACGTATCCAGATCCCAATCCCAATAGTCCTACTACAGACGAAGTCGATATTTTTTTTCCAAAAAAATTATAAAAATATTGCACTTGTAGTACCGAATCCAATCGAGCTGATGATAAGGCGACACACCGACAGACGGACATTACAGATTTTAGAAGCAAATTAATGCTGTGGGATAAAGTAATTGTACTGGTACGAGTACTTATGCTCGTGCTGTCGTGATGCGAAACGGCGACCCAGACGACGACGACACGTTTGCTGCACCATCTCCGACACACTCACTGTGACGACATTAGGTAGGGATGGGAAGGTGAGAATCATAGCTTTTTACAGGTGAAGCGATGGCATTATCACTATCGAACAGTTGTTGACGTCAATCGATCATCCGCGACGTGAAATACCGGTTCCAGTAGTAGCAATATGGCCGTGTCCTTTCGTGCGGGGTTCGCCGCTTGCTGCGGGCGATGCGACTTGCGCGTGATGCTTTGCAACTGCGAGGGGGTAGTGGGCCGGCAAGACCTCTGGTTTATGGGACTCCCCAAGCCAGCCAGGGATGCCACGCGCGGTGACCTTATCGACAGATGGGTCTCCATAATGTTGTGCGTGCTACTATTCACCTACTTGTATCGTCCACTGCCGGGAACCAAAAATATTTATAGTATATGTTTTCTGGGCGGGCTACTGGCGAAGCGACAATAATGGTCACGACCAAACCACTGTTGCGTACGTTACTTTCGTCAGTAACAAGAAATGGCGTCGTTCTGCTTGGGTATGATATAAAAGCATGCTGCGTGCTAACCAGGAGGCACCCGGCGGTCCCCCTTGATGCTGATCGGTGGAAAGCCGACTACAAGAGCAGCTTGCTCGCTGCTCTCAGAGTAAAAGAAGTTGCCCTGCGAAGGATGATGGCGCTGTACTCCGACGCCTTGTCTTCCAACCCTTCCGGTAAGTGCTGCGTTTTTTCTGCGGGCGTCACTTCTAATTCAGCGACAACTGTCTCCGGCCGTCTCCAATAGTCCAATTAAAAAAAGCTCTCGCGCGATATTAATTGCGTTTTCGGTCGCGTCGTCGATCGGAAATGCGCGTAAGCCGTATGGGTGGAAGTTTGTTAAACGCAGTTACTCGTCACAGAGAACAGAGATTTCTAATTGAAGATTACTCACGCGTCGCGCCGTTTCCTTTACTGATTTGGCAGAGGCGTGTGGGTGCTTGCTGCTTACGTCTTCCTTTCTTTGTATGTGAAAAAATATCTGCCAATCTGTTTTGACCTCGAGTGCCGTTAGTAAGCACTGATATACAGTATATATAGCCAGCGGCGGTATATATGTGGCCGTCGCAACCGGCAGTGCGCGCTCTCTTGTCGTGGTCATGCCCTCGACCATCCCGGTGCCCGATAAAAAACTTTCGAGGGGAACATAAAACAGTCGAAACGAGGCCTCGAAAAAGGCTCATCCTGAAGCGGCGGTCGCAGCTTTTTGGCGTTGCTCTGCTGGACGGACCGATGGAGCCCCATATATACTGTCCAGTCTGCATGTTTGGGGCTCGCTTGTCCTCCTCCTAGCAGTGGTAGCCCATCAAACGGAGCTATGGTGTGATTATATAGTCTAACTATAAACAGCCTAGTCGTGTTCTGTATACCACTCGTAAAGATGAGAGTAGTGCGTGTATCACCAGTGGGTGCTGCAGCACTCTCACCGTCTCACGACCGTTTTCCGAATCAATATGCAACCTTGTTAAGAGGTTACACTATACGCTGGGTTAGTCCTGAATAACGCCTCGGAATTTTTCATCAGGCGCATCTGTGGGCCACTACTCCCACTCGACTAATTTGTGGTTTACATGCACGCATACTGACCGGAAGGGTTGCCTCCCCGCGCGGTGTTTCCCATACATTTTCAGCTATCTCCAACCTGCCGGTACTCAAGAGCTGTTCCGGGGAGGACTCCGTAGAAGGGCTGCAGGCACTCTTCGTGCGCGCCATGGAACGGTGAGAAGCAGTCGGGAGGATGGCTAGGACACCAATCGCCACTTTTCAACACACATTCTCCGAGCAACAACCGTCCATGCTTGCATGCAATCATTTATGAGTAAGCACATTTTCATTGATTCATTTTGTTTAATTATCATCATTCAATTACCATCAGCGTGTGTGTGTGTGTGTGTGTGTGTGTGTGTGTGTGTGTGTGTGTGTGTGTGTGTGTGTGTGTGTGTGTTTGTGTGTGTGTGTGTGTGTGTGTGTGTGTGTGTGTGTGATTTCTTGAAGATTTAAAAAGCGTTTTTTCCTTTGAGGGGTAGGTGACTATTGTCGACACACGAAATATGAAGCACGTGCTCATCGCATTCAAGTCTGAGCTGTCATATGTGTCTCTATGCACGTTGCGGTGTTTCAGGTTCACTTCCGGTCACTGGTCCGCCATGACGCGGATGGATGTCAACGCGGTGTACAACGCGTTCGGCCACACCTCTGTTTATAACGCAGACGAGTTTCCAACCACAGACCCAATCCTTAAGACCGTGAGCCCCCACCCTCGTCACCCTTTCACTAATGCATATCCGCAGATTTGTAAATATGTATGGTATGGCATGCATGTTTGTGTGTATATAGTAGCGCGTTACTGGAATTGTGTCTGCTTGTGCATAGGCATGTGTCTGCATATGGCCGTATGCGTGTCAATTTGCGTGTGTCAGTGATGTTTGTGTGTGTATGTGTGTGAGTAGATGTGTGTTTATATGTGTGACTGTGATTGTGTGGTCACGTGTAAATGTGTGTGTGTGTGTGTGTGTGTGTGTGTGTGTGTGTGTGTGTGTGTGTGTGTGTGTGTGTGTGTCCGTGTGCGTGCGTGCGTGTGTAATTTTGGATAGGTACCCTAACGTGATAGCGAGGTTGACAAGGGATACCGTTAGTACTGAATCAAAATGAATTCGGCGTAGCGCCCCTGTGACCGCCCGCCCCCCCCCCCCCTTTTTCCCCTCCCCACTGCCCTTCAGCTCTTCGACTGCATTTGCTTCTTGATGGTCACCACACGCTATTGGGCCAGTGACACCGTGGTCGGGTTCCGTATTTCGTTGGAGTCCGGCTGCGAGCTTCCTCTGGATGAATGACGCCCATGTTGAGCCAATGACGGGCGGAAGATGTAGCATGGTTGAGCTGTGTATCTCCACGTCGACTGTGGCATCAGGTCCACGCTCCCTCCACTTTCGACGTTAGTTTCGCATTGCTATCAGAGCATTGCTGCCACTCACAGCAGTTGAGGCGTATATGTTAGTTTGTCGTTTGTGTATGCATATGTAGAACATTGTAACATTTTCAATCTTTGCGGACGCCACTTCACCCAAATAAGCATTGTTTATGCACAATCTGTCTATTACCTCTGTTCTTGCGTTCAGCTGACACAACGAAGGTATGTGGTGTTTCGACGCGCCGAGCGACCAATTTATGTAAGCGGATCGATTGTGCTTTACCGTTCGACGTCGTGGAGCGGGACTATGATGGCAGTCGTAGCCGTCGATCAACGGTGTGTCACAAATAGAGAACGAAGCTACGGAGTTCGTCTGATAATTTGTGTATATAAAGCGCACACGTCGCATTTACTTCCGGTCTCATCCATTACATTGCGGGACATTGTCCAGTTACTCGTTCCTTTCATATCCCCGCATTTCCAAGGAAGGACGCACTAGCTGTTGGGTCCGCAAGAGCTCGAGGACATTTTTCGTTATGCTATACTACGCGTACCTCCTATTGCGTACAATACGCACAGTCAGTTTGACCTGCTTCAAGACGCCCACGATGTATGATCTCCTGGGACACACTGGCTTCTCTGTCGCGCCCGTCTTGCTAAAGACCGTTACGTGGAAGCTACGTGGAGCGTGCGAGACCTAGTGCGGGAGCTAGCTAGTTGACGATACAAGTTTAAGTCGAGTTTAGTCGCGGAGGGAGGTAACAGACCTTGTGCATTACAAACTCCCTTTATCGTGACATCGATTGCCACTCTAAGACGGGCATTTTCGGTTACACTCCCATACACATGCACTCCCACCGACATACAGTTCGATTTGTGTTTCAAACCTCCTAGAGAGGCAAGTTGTCACACCGGTTCCTGATGAGCTCTTGATCTGAACGCGCTTTTCCTGTCTCGACTCTCTCTTTATTGTTGCTTGTTTGGCTCGACGTGGCTCCTCTTGGTCCTTGCATCTCCGTGGTGGTTTTATCGCCTGCCGGAAGTCCAAATGCAACGGACATCAAACGACGTGAACCTCGAACCGATCGAATTTGGTTTCGTGCGCCGGTACTGTGTCGCCTAACGAAGAACCCGTCTACGTTGCCGCTCGCGAGCTGTTCGAAGAGACCGGGCTGACCCTGACTACCGATGGTTTGACCTTGTTACGTGGTAAATATGTCCGCGTGCCGTTACTCGATAGCAACACGCAATAGGTTTACGTATACGCTGCCTCGGTATACATACGCCTTACGATGAAATACGCCGTCACCGATTAGCAGTCCTTTGTCATTCTTATTATTATGTGATAAATGTCTCCGTGCTTTGGGGGTGTGCTGGTGCATAGGTGCACCGGGAGTCGCGTTTTCGGTAGCACGCGCACGGCGTAGCAGTGGGTATCTGCTCACTGTTGGCACTACTGAAATTGAAATTGAAATTGTTTACAACATGTACCGTATGCGCCGGTTTTCCACCAAAAGCCGGATGCGTCGGCTGCTGTCTCTGGGCCCTCCCAACTATGCCATACAGGGAACTTACAAGTCAGGGCTAGACCGTGAACCACCTAATCCAACCTCTCCAAGGGTGTTCGGGGGTTTTACTCCCCCCCGGGGAGGGTGCAAGTAGAGGTGAAGGACGTGTGCAGTCAGGGTCGTGCGTGGAGGCAATGTGCGGATGCGCGGCGGGAGGATGTGCGGGACTTGATGCGGTATATGCGTAGGAGGTGATGTAGCCATTGGACAGTATGCGTATGGAGTTGTGTAAGAATGCGAGATGTGTCGAATCAGGAGGGTCTGTGCGGGCGGTGAGAAGGGAGGTGAGACTCGTGATAGTGGAGGAGTGCGGTGTACCTGTGCGGCTCATGACTATGGGGAGGATGTCGACCACTGTGCCTGGCCAGTGGTTTCTGATGGCGTTCGCAAGGGGTGTGTATTTGGCACGTATGAGGTCGGCTGTGTGAGTGAGGTTGTTGTCTGTGCAGTACTTCCATTCCCCTATCTGAATCTTTTTTATGGATGCATAACGTCGGCGACCGTTGGAGTGGCCAACGAATCTGGGTTCGAGGATGCGGATGAAGTCAGGTTTGTGTGCTGATGGGCGAAGCAGTGGGGGGAGAATCTCAGGGGGGAGGACGGCGGGGCATGATGTTAGGGAGTCATGCGAGAGACCTTCATCAGCAGCAACAAGGCGGGTGGGCATGTGGGTGGGGTGAGGAGGGTGGCAGTCGAGTGGGGAGTGGGCAGGGGTGGGGGATTCAAACGATTTTATGGGTTTGTTACCGAAGTCTGCGGTGATGGTCTCCCAGCGTCCTCCGTTGTGGCGTTCCAGTAGGGATAGTAGGAGTTGCAGAGCGCTGTTGTGTCGGTCCTGTCTTAGTCCAGACATAGAGGGGCAGTTACCGGCCATGTGGCCGTTGCTAGTGAATTGGCCACATAGGGGGCAGCGCAGGGTGGGGTTGTGAGTAAGTAGGCGGGTGTTGTGGACGCCCCACATGAATTCTTGTTTGTGTGTGAACTGGATATTTGTGAGGGAGGAGTGTTTTTTGTGGTATGAGAAGTCGGCGCCGTCCTTCGCGGCGCGGGCGAGGAGGGCTCCGTGTTTGGTTGTATCCGAGAGAGGAGTGTGTGTGTGTTTTGTGCTGTATTTGTGTGCGTCGGATTTGAGGTTGGTGTATCTGTAGGGTATGGGTTCGCCTAGGGTTTGTGGGATGAGGGTGTACGGCCATGTCCAGTGGCCTATCGTGACTTCCGAACCTGTGGTGTATATAGTATCTGGTGGTTGGCCATCCGCAACTTGGTTTGCGAGGGTGTCTGCAAGGTCGTTACCGATGGAGTGGTTGTGGGCTTTGATTTTACCGAGGTGTGTGCGGATGCCTGCTGCGCAGCGGGTTTGGAAGGGTGTGTGTGATAGATAAGAGGGTGTCGCGGTGAATGTTATGGCGGTAGGCGGAAGGGCAGTTTAAGTAACCTTGAATTAGGCGAAGGGAGCATGCACTGTCTGTGAGGAGGTGGGTGCGGCCAATTTGGAGGCCTACATCTATGCCTGCTAATTCGGCACGATTTATTGTATGTGAGGGAGGGGTAGAGTTCACCAGGATTTTGATTTTGGTGTCCGAGGCGGGGTGGGCGGCTGCTGCTCCGAGGGGGGTCGAGCTGCCTTTTTTCGAGCCGTCTGTATATACAAAGTCCTGCCAGTTCCAAGCAGGGGTGCCTCTGGTGGGAGGGTACGTTAGGTGTACGCGTTCCGGGAGGGGGTAAGTGAGGGGGTGAGTTGGGTTTGGGGGGCGGTGGTATATACCTGTTGAGTGGGGTGAGTAGGAGACAAAGAGGTGTGGAGGGGGGGGGGGGGTGATGGTGGGGTTGGGGAGGTGAGTGTCGTAGATGGATTCGAGGGTGTTATGGAGTGCGTTCATGGCTGTGGGTGATGGGAGGGTGGAGAGTGCGAGGGGGTTAGCGACGAGGTATATGTCTACCATCCAGCGTGTGCCGAAGGGGGTAGGGGTGGGGTTGCCAGTGTGTTGGTCTGGGGGTAGGAATGTGTTTGCGTCATTAGGTAGGGTGTAGAGGTGGTGGGTGTATGGGGAGTCGATGTATTTGGAGTGGCGGTATGGTGTGTGTTCCCATCGGGGGAGGATGAGGATGGTTGCGCTGGGTGTGTGAGGGGCTGTGAGGTGTGCGCTGGTGATTGCGTGTTCCATGGCTCGTCTCATGCATTCGTGGTCGTATTCGGGGTTGGCTATGTTGGTGCCTTGCCAGGTGTGCGGTGGCGGGCGTGGGTGAGTGGATTTCTGATCGGGAACCTAGACGTGTGAGGAGGTGGTAGACCTCCTCTTCGAACGTATGACGAGAGAGGTCGGGGCGGAAGAGTTGGTAAAGGTGGCGGACCCGGGGGCCGTTAAGGGTGGTGACTGCGCGGCCGTCGGGGGTGCAGAGTATAGTGGTGTCGGGGAGTGAAGGGTGTGCGTGGATAGCGAATTTACCGGTAGGGAGCATGTCAAGGTCGGGGTTGATGGGGTCATGGTTGAATGTGATGAGGGGGTGTGACCACGGAGGGGGTCCGGGGTCTGGCAAAATGGGTGTGGTGGAGGGGACATAGCCGGAGTTGAATGCGGTGAGGGCGGTGGGGCCGGAGGGGGTCTCACTGATGGTGTCATGGAGTTGTAGGCACGGGGCCCACTGCACTTCGTGGAGATGGGTGAGGTCGTGGTGTTGGCCGCGAGCGCACCAGTCGCACTGCCACGTGTCGGGGCCCTGAGCTGGGCGACACTGGGAGTGTATGGCAAAGTGCGGGCATGTGCAGCATGCGGAGGAGGGTTCTGTGTGTAGGGGTTCATGACAGATGGAGCAGGCAGAGGGGGAGGGGGTGGGGAGGCATACCGATGTGGGAGTGGAGGAGATGAGGCGGAAGCCGTCGTCGAGTTGTAGCTGTATGTCCCATTCCGTGAGGTGTTCCGGGGCCCATTCAACCATGTATTGTGTTTGTCCGTATTCCGTGTCTTTGTGTTTGGAGATGATGCGTGTTACGTCGCAGGGGGGGTAGTGGTGGTCGGAGGGGGTGAGGTATTCTGTGTCGAGGTGTGTGATGGGTGCTATGGGGGTGGGGTGAGTGGTGCGGGCGGTGTTGATGCCGGATTGGAGGGTGGGGGTTGAGCGGGGGAGGTGAGGGGAGAGGAGGGGTATCCACGAGGGATGTATAGTGGTGGGGGGGGATGCCTGGTTGGTATTGAGGTTTGTGATGGGGAGGCGGTTGTGGATAGTATCGAGGGGTTCGGTGAGGATTGCGGCGAGGAGGCGGATGGGAACTGAGAGTGGGGTGGTGGACCCCGTTAGTGTGGTGATGGATTTGCATGATTTGAGGATGAAGGAGGATGAGGTGGCTCTGAGGAGGACTTGTGACCATGAGGTGATGTTATTTTTCCAGAGGGGGGTAAGGCGGGGTAGGAGGGAGGCGTGTGTTTTGCGGGGGGAGAAGTCGCAGTAGGCTTGTTTGTATGTGTGAGGGTCGGTGATGTGTGTGGCTTTGTCTCGGAGTGAGGTGAGGAGGGCGTTGTCTTGAGTGGTGAAGTGGGCGCGGATAGTGGTTGGTGAGGGAGAGTGGGGGGATGTTGTGGAATATGGTGCCCGCATCCCGTTGGGCGCGGACTAAGCACTTTAGTGTGGGTGGGGTGTGGCAGGTTGACATGATGGATTCCGAGGGCCAGTGGGAATACATTGTGGACAGGGTGCGTATATGTGCGCGGGCCATGTGGCCTCTGTAGCCTGAGGTGTTCATGGTTTTATGAAGGTGACAGACTGTGAGTTGTGCGGCGTGGGCTTTGAGGGAGGGGAGACCGTATCCTAGGTCTGAGGTAGGGCGGTGAAGGGCAGTGCGGGGAAGGTTACGTACCGAGGAGACGGCGGAGCGGAGTGCGCGGCAGATTTGTCCTTCGAGAGTGTCGAGTTGGGAGTCAGTGAAGAGGCCGAGCTGGAGGGTGAAATGCTTTCCGATGAGGAGTCCACGGATGACCCTGATTCTGCGGGATTGAGTTAGTGGGGAGGTGGAGAGGGCGGTGATGAGGGATGCGGTGGTACGTTTGAGTTCTTGCCAATGTTTGGTGAAGTTAAGAGAGGTGTTCAGTTCGACCCCTAGCACTCTGTATGTGTCCTTGGGGCCAATGGAGGGGATGGGGGCCGGTATGGAGTTTATGGAGATGAACTGTGTTTGTAGGCGGGATGCGAGGAGGGTAGTGTTGGCGCGGGTGAGGGCGTTGCCTGTACGCCAGAGGGCGCCGGTGATGCAGCATTTTCGGATATTGACCGTCATGCCGGTGTAGGCGCTGAAGAGGGAGAGTTTTCTTAGCTGGATGGTCAAGTTGGGGGTCGAGCCCGTGGCGAGGCTGAGGTCGTCTGCGAAGGCGTGTCCTGGGTAGGTGTAGCTACGGGATGAAGCGTTGCATTGGGTCTTGTCCTCCAATGATCGCACTTCGGTGTCTTGCCAGTGCATGTCTTGGGAGGAGTTTGGTGAGCATGGCAGCGTCGGCAAAGCCTGTGAGTTGGAGGCTGTGGTCAAGGCCCCCCCCCAACGTCAGGCGCATGTGGATGGTGCCATGAAGGGAGCGGAGGACCTTTTGCAGAGCGCGCCAATGTGCCGCCGTGGGTGAGGCCTGGGCGGAGCCAAGGATGCGCAAGACCGTGGAGACAGCGGGGCGCGTGCAGACGGGGGCGTAGTGGGGGCTGCCCAAGAGATTGGGGTGGACGTCTGGGTCAAAGTCGGGGGTTGCGTGTGTCGGTCGCCCGATGACTATGGGGTCAACGGTGGGGCAACGACGGCCACGGGGGGTGTGGTCGCCACGCTGGGTTGGGGAAGAATGATGTCCATGGACGAGAAGAAGAGGTGGGCCACCGGGAAAAGGAGAGCGGCCGGCCATAGGAGGCGGCGGGGCGTACGAATGCGGGTGGTCACGGGAGGGGGGGACGCCGTGAGAGGGCGCCTCCGGGATGAGAGGTATGGGGTGGTGAGGGGCATATCCAACGGGGGGGTAGGGGGGGGGGTGGCGGGGTTTGTTCAACCGCGATGTCGTGACGCGATGGGTCGCGGTGTAGGGCAGAATCAGCGGGGGGGTAGTGGGGGGGTGGGTGCAAGTGTTCACCTACGAGTTCGGGACGCGAGAGCTCGCGGCGCGCATCGGGACGGCGCTGTGCGACGGCGGTGTCGCCAACAGGGGCTGCAGCGGTAGCGGCAGACAAGGCTGACTGTGCGTCATGTGGGGCGTAGACAGGCTGGGGATGCACAAGCAGGGGGAGGGTGTGCACGTGGTGGCTGTCCCGAAAGTGTCCGAGGTGAGCATCGTGGCGGCGCTGAGCGACAAGGGGGTGCGATATAGCACCCGCAGCAGGAAGAGTAGCAATGGCGGCCGACCGCGAGTCGAGATACGCTTCAAGGCGCGTCAGTTGCACACGGAGCAGCTCGAGAACACCGTGAGTAGTGTCGACAGTGCTCTGCTGAGAGCCTGGGTCAGGGGAAGCAACAGGTGAAACAGGCGGGATTTTCTGCGCCATTTCGACAGAGGGCGAAAAAGAAAGAGCTGGATAAAAAACAAGCAGCGGTAAAAACCGCTAGCCGGACTCGTGCCTAACAGCGGTATGCAAAGAGACGGCCTGATGCCCGCCGACCCCTCGGCCTGTAGCCCCGGGGTGTCTCAGAGCACCTTCTCTGTATCCTCCACCCAGTGTGGGGCACAAGTCTAGGCCAAGGCCATGATAGGTGGAGCGCTGCGCTGGCGTCTGAGTCGCTAAGATAATATAAAAATAAAAATAAAAGGTAAGCTACGGCTGGCGTGCAACCTGTGGATGCGTATTCACCCGACAGTGCACCCCCCCGTTCTCCAGCTTGGACATGTGTGTACCCTGTCCACACACGACGAGTGCGTCGGTGTGGGTGGCTGGCTATCGCCGTCGAGTGGCTGACTTAAGAGGGGTGGTGGCGGGTTTTAAATCGCAGTTTATACTGGCGATACCGCCGACTACAGGTTGAAAGTACTTGGAGTCTAAAGAAACTTGCCTTCTGCGGGAGAGCTGTCGATCGCAGCTCGCCGAACCAGGTTGTCGCGCGTGAGTGACGTGAGGCGGGGGCCCATAACCTATTGAACCATGCAAACACAGTTAGTGTGGAAGATAACGTACGCAAACGTAGTTACAGTCACAGTCCCGCAAACGGAACAGTTACGGCGACAACCAGCCTACAGGCGTGGTGTCGGGACAACAGAAGTGTGAGAGCTATAGCCTAGCGACAGCTCTGTACCGAGTCAAACAGTTTATCGGTATGTCCGATCTAGACATGTACTAATCATATCTAGGATAGCTTACAGTAGCTATCTGCAACTAATACGTATGCGGTATTACTTACAAAAGGTCCATCTGCCCAACCTACACGCAAGCGCAACTTTGACGACCCTCTCGAGGAAGCTTCTAACGTCTTGAAACGTAATAGAGGTGGCCGTGGTCGTGGCCGCGGACGTGGACGTGGTGGTGGCAACAATGGTGGTCGTGGTGGCAACAATGGTGGACGTAGTCAGACATCTGGACGCGAAGATTTTAATTCACTCGCAAACGCAATGACAACTGAGGAGCGTAAACGACACATGGACGAGGGACTCTGCTTCAAGTGCCACAAGAAGGGACACCGACTGTTCCAATGCCCGGAGTTCAAAGGCAAGGCACCGATGGAACCTAAGAAGCAATGATGGTGGCAAGGCTGTTCTACAAATGAACTGGAGCAGCCGGCTACATCTACTGTTCATTCTGAGACACTGTTAACGACAGAGGTCGTCGAAACACCTTCGGCATCTCCATCGACTACAGTCGCGACACCTGTAACGCTAGTAGCAGGTCGTCGTCGTCAGACTAAGCAGAGACAGAGTCGTAAAACTGTAACCAGACGTTTTGTTGATTGGAAACTGGTTGACTCAGTCTTTGACCCTCTGCATGCACGATTCAACTTCACATTGGAGGGATGTGCTGATGATGAAGGTCTTAACTCGCACAGTGACCTACCTCATTGTTCGCCGAGTGACTCGATTCTAGACAGAGATTTGTCACGAGAACGGGTGTTTATCAACCCACCCTGGGAGTTAGCTGAGCAGATTGCGCAGCATTTTGAGGATTGTCGTCGAACATCTCCGACATCTACGATGGCTGTATTTGTACTACCGAAGTGGGCGAAATTTACTCAGGTGACTAAGCACTGAAAACTCTACCAAGAATTCCCAGCGAGAACTCAGCTTTTTATTCGTCAGTCACTGGAGAACCCAGCGCAACAGGAGGTGGTTGCTCCAGCTCCTTGGCCTGTACAGCTGTGGTTAGTCGACGCATATTGTGCGTTTAACGACTCACCAGAACCTACAGCACCTGATCAACCCGACTCGGTACCTGTACCTACAGACAACGCAGAACCTTCCATCGCTACGCTGCGACAATTTTCTTCGCCAGCTACAGCCCTACTGACTGACCTCACGGAAGCTCGCCCGTTAATTCGAACTGAGCTGACTGTGAAAACTCCTGATGGCGGACACCAAATTTCTGGATTAGTGGACTGCGCTGCGACACTTGATTTTGTATCAGAGGACTTTGTACGACGCTTTGCTTTACAGACTCGGAAGTCTGCAAGTAAAACTCCAGTTCGACTCGCTAACGGACAGCGAGTGACTTCTACGACAGTCTGTGACGTCACTTTTGAGCTGGCTCGACACGAATTTCACCGGACTTTCTACGTCTTACGTGATTTACGCACAGCTGATTTAATCCTGGGTTTACCATGGCTTGATGACGAAGAGGCCTCTTTACAATTTGGTACAACCAGAATTTTTACATTAATGGACGGCACAGCTGTGGAGACTACCCTCGAGGAACGACGCCCTGAGTGTCTACTCCTGTCGTCTACGAAAGTTCAGAAGCTCATGCGCAAGACGCGCCGCAGCAGGGGACGTCATGCTGAATTTTACGTCATTGAACTCACGTCAGCCGCTAAACAACCGATAGACTTTCACACTGGAGAGGAGCTAACTGCAGAACAACGTGACCACTTCCGGTCGTTACTCTTCGATGACTTCCCGGAGTTACTGCAACATGTCGACTCTCCACCTGTAAGCCGACAGTGGGATCATCCCATTGAAACAGTTGGCCCAATGCGACGTCAACGTCTGAACAGATTGTCACCCGCAGAGCGCGATGAGCTAAATCGACAGCTCAAAGACGCAGTGGAGGCTGGTCTGGTCCGTCCCAACTACAGTGAGTTCGGCTCGCCAATTCTTTTTGTGCGGAAAGCTGATGGCTCGCTACGTCTGTGCATTGACTACCGTGGCCTTAACGAAGTTACGCGTAAAGATGCTTACCCACTACCGCGTGTGGATGATACTCTGGACGAACTTAAGGATGCGAATTTTTACACACATCTCGACCTCGCTTCGGGATTCTGGCAAGTTCGAGTGCGTGACCAGGACGTTCACAAGACGGCTTTTCAGACCCCTGATGGCTTAATGGAATGGGTAGTCGCCATGCCGTTTGGGCTGTGCAACGCACCAGCTACATTTCAGAGGATGATGAACGACATTCTTCGCGACTTTTTACATAAGTTCGTGACAGTCTACCTGGATGACGTCTGTATCTACAGTCGAACACTGGAGGAGCACGTGGAGCACCTACGTCTAGTGCTGCAGCGATTCAAGGAGGAAGGGCTGAAATTACGCCTTAAGAAATGCTTCTTCGGATTACAACAGATGGAGTATCTGGGCTACACTGTGTCAGCCGGTAAAATATCGGTGTCTACAAAGAAAGTCGAGGCCGTTGCAGACAGGCCAGCGCCCAAGACGCAGAAGGAGGTTCGCAGTTTCGTACAGTTTTGCAACTTCTATGCCAGATTTATACACCATTTTAGCGACCTTACGGTTCCATTGACGGACTTACTGCGGAAGTCCCAGCCACAGAAGGTTACGCTGACGCCTGCCTGTTTGGAAGCCTTTGAGACTCTCAAGTTACGGCTCATTTCCGCGCCATGCCTGATCCTTCCGGAGGTCGGCTCGGACGCGACGTTCACCGTGGCTACAGATGCTTCAACAGTGGGGATTGCAGCAGTCATGTTGCAAGACCAAGGGGGAGGTCTTCAACCAGTCTCTTACTGGGCGCGTAAGCTAAATCCAGCAGAGCGTGGTAACACTTACTCTGCGTACGACTTAGAAGCTTTGGCCGTATGCGAAGCTCTCAAGCATTGGAGGTGTTATCTTGAAGGCTGTTCTAAGTTCCTTGTCGTAACAGACCACGACACACTGCGAGATCTGCTCAGGCAACCGAACAACAGGCTGAACAAGCGGCAAGCAAGATACCTGCGGGATTTGCAACCGTTTGTGGGCTCGATGACACTTGCATATCGCAAAGGAGCTCTGAATGAAGCTGACCCGCTAAGCCGGCGTCCAGACTTCGTACCTCAGGCCATAGTACCCTTGTTTTGGGATGGCGAGGTTCCGTCAGATCGAGAATTACGACGGAAGTCCCAGCTGCTGTTTGAAAACGCAAAGTTAAATTCACTTACTGTTGACGCGCTGCAGCTGAGCCTTGAGTTCGCTGATCTCATTCGCGAGGGGTTCTCACAATATTCGTTTTATGGGGACGATGGTGAGTGGACAAGAGACAGCCGGATAGAAGCCAGAGACGGATACTTTTGGCGCCTCAATCGCCTCTGTATACCACAAAACTCTGAGCTCCGACTGAGATTGATCACAGAGCTGCACGAAAGTTCGTCAGCTGGTCACAGAGGAGTTGCTAGCACTCTTGCTAAAGCACTCGACAGATTCTGGTGGAAACAAATCCGCCAAGACGTGAAAGATTTTTGTGAACGCTGCGTCGTGTGTCGACGAGCGAAGATTCAACCACAGATGGCTGCGACTCTTTACCCATTGCCTGTTCCACCCAGACCGTGGCACACAGTTGGTCTTGACTACTTGACACACTTGCCTGAAAGCAACGGCTTTAACAGTGTGCTGATAGTAGTAGACCATCTAACTCGAATGGCCCATTTTCTGCCATGTACAGAGTCGACTACTGCCGAAGAAACTGCCACTTTGTTTTTACAGGGAGTCTACCGCTTACATGGACTTCCCCGTGTGCTGATCAGCGACCGCGACCCGAAATTTGTCAGCGCTTTCTGGCAGACACTCTGGAGACGCCTTGGAACGCGTCTGGACATGTCTTCCAGCCGACACCCAGAAACATACGGGTTGACAGAGCGAGTGAACAGCACGTTTCAGCAGCTTCTTCGTTGCTTCTGTTGCTATGATGGCTCTGATTGGTCGACACTTCTACCGCAAGTGGAGTTTGCGTACAACGCTTCGCGTGCACTCGGAATTGAGCACACACCGTTCGAGGCTAACTTTAGTTTTTTTCTTGAGGAGCCTCTTGACCTGCTCTTCAGCATGCGACCATCGATTCCAATTTCGCAAGACGCAACAGAACGGTTGAAATTGTTACAGGAAGTACACACCTTGGTACGCTCAGTGTTACAGCTACACAAGGACGAGATGCAAGCGCGCACAGAACCGTGTACAGCGCCACACTTCGCTAAGGGAGACAAGGTGTCAGTCGTCACAGCAAATATTTTTCTGCGAGGACAACCGAACCGGAAACTTAGAGACAGACAGCTCGGCCCTTTTCCAGTGGAGGAGCAGATTGGAAAACACAGTTACAGATTGAAACTACCAGCGACAGTACGCTTACATCTTGTGTTCCATGTTAACAACTTACGACCCTGCTCTACCGCTCCGCTACGACCAGCTGTCCCGGTGACTGTACCTGAAGGAGACGACGAGGAGTTTGACGTCTCGCACATCTCTGCTGTGTGCATCAAGTCGCTACCTGGGCGACGAGGCAAATATCTACTCTTCATGACGCACTTCAGTGATGACGACATTCCACCTGTCTCGCACCGGTTGAACGAGGTGCATCGAACAATTGCGTTACAAGAATTCTTGGAGACGCCTCAATGGCACAAATTTGCCAAGACTCAGGCGTACACTGACTTCATGGACGCTCACCCAGCGCGCATTCCTGAGTCCCAGTAACTGCTTCAGTAAAGGAGCCAAGAACCACGGAGGTCTGCCTCGCGCCGGCCTCATTGATCTGTCAAGAGGGGGAGGGTACGAGTGTGACGAGTACAGTCCTGCAACAGTACATTGCAGGACATTGTACAAGTACTCGTTACGGATACCAAATCGTGCTTTTCCACAGGATGGACGTATACTCGTGGGTACGTCGCTACTGCAATATTGTAATGGTGCTGATGCTACAGTACGACCAGTACCTCCCGGTACGTACAGATATGCATAATTAATCTAACCAGCCAGATGACGCGCCAGAACGAGCTCTTCGATGCAGAAGGAGCCGCGTCGTGAAACCCAATGCTAGGCAGGCCGCGTCTCGAGGCGGATGACGACGGTTAGACAGCCCAAACGCCTGACACGTAAGCGTAGCTTGCAGGCGTAATTAGTCTGGGCTGAAACCTATTTAAGCCCAGTCCAGTAGAGGGAGGTGACAGAACCTTTTAACATTTCCTTTGTTCACTTACAACATCTACTGCCTAAGTACAGCAGTGAAACATCTTTCACCATTGCCTCTCGACAACATCTTTTGCCATCTTGCAACAACAGAACTAGACAGACTAGAACAGATTTGTGCTAGCGTTTAGCTTTCAGAGGCTAACCGCCACAAACACCTACGACCAACGGACCAAGATGGCGCCTCCCTCAAGACAAGCTAGGACGACTACAAGACCTCGGCGACCTTCTTGAGGGGAGTGTAATAAGCACTAGCATCCCGTTGCCTAGTGCTTATGTACAAGGCAGCTATCTATCATCTTAGCACTTCGTGTTATGCGATTAGCGGTTCACTAACAGTGGCAGTCGGCCGGCCATGCCGGTGCGTGCGCCGGCCGCAATCTCTCTCCTCTCACTTGTCTAGTCTCCACATACACCCGGCCCCCTTGTGGAGCCGGCACGACCTACGTGTAACTAGCTATTTCCATGTCCAATAGGCTTCCGTAATCGAGGGCATTCTGTATACAACTTGCATGCATACCAACTATACCCATACACGTCCGTTGGTGCTGAGCTTCCAGTGCTCCATTGGATCTCGCGAGGGTGCTCTGTGGCGCACCGCCGGCGGCCCCGGACTCCGGAGGAGGGTGCGCTCGAAGCCCCGTCGGCATTCACCTCCACCTACTCATGGTGGGCCCTAACTAGTAACTATGTAACCGTTGCATGCATGACACGGTAGGAGGGTATGCGAGGTGAGCCGACAACTGTGATCCGCGGGATCATTATCTATCGGGAAAGCCGTGTACGAGGAGCATTTAAGAAAAGCGTATGTACCCACATGCGCCAAAATCTTCAGCTAAGCCATATTTTGATGTTCTGTTTCGCCGCCTAATGCCCCTATAACCCCCCCCCCCCCTCATGGGCATGTATCTCATGGGATAATGAATTGGTGGATCCGTGACGGGAGGGAGGCGTTGGGTAGCCGCGGCTTACCGGGAAATAACGCCAAGGCATGGCGATCAAGGCCCGCCACCATAGCTGTCGAAGATGTGCCTACAAAGGGGGGTGGGGCAAGCCAACAACAGCCCGGAGATATGCAACACTATGAGCAATACAATCTCGCGGAGGCGATCCTTGCTTGGATCTCCCGCCGCCGGGAAGCCTTGTATCCGGCTGCGAAAAATCCGTACCTTGTCACCCGACAGCGGATATGGCCACGGTAACCATGTCCAACTCCATTCCGATTCCTGCCATCGAATGGCGGGCCTACAAACACCCCCCCTCCCCCCCCTTGGCCCTCGGGGGAAAGCACGGAGACAGGCACGCCAAAACATAACGCCCGTTGGTCGTGCGCGGCGGGGGTCGGGTATATATGATCATGCGGCTAAGGTCCCCAATGAGCCCGTGTATCGTACACATAAGGCCAGGCGATATGAGGAGGGAGGGGGGGTAACGGTGCGGAGGTAGGATCGCTAGCATGCCATGTTTGGGTGTCTTGGTTCCTTCCACCGGCGCTACAAGTGACGGGGGACCTCGAAACGGAGGATCGTCACGCCGGCAAGAGCGGCGACGACCCTCGACGAGGTGATCGAGACGACGGTATGATAAGCTAATGATTGCGTGCGGAGGGATTTTCGGCTGGCCTTTCCCCTCCACGCACTCTCTAATGCGACCGCCGGAGTCACGAGGGAGACAGATCAGGGTGGCATGCCGACGCATGGACTTATCATCGACTCGGTTCGCCGCCGCCTCGCACGTCTCAGCGGGAGCATACAAAGTACGCGAGGGTCAAACGAGAGACGTACTTGAAGTTTCTAAGAAACAAATGGTCTCTATTTAGTTACTTTTCAAGTCATGTTCTATTTTTATGAGTTAGGTAGGGGGTTGTGTCAAATATTGCGAAAACGTAAATTATTAACAACAATACATGCAAATTAGACCGGCTACTTTCTAACGGCTATCAAATGCTCAGCCATTTAGCACACTTATAGTGATCCTACACCGCTTGTCACTATCGCTACGAACCTTACGGGGGGGGGGGAAGGGGGGCTCATAAGCTTATCCTATACCTCTTATGTGTTATTTTTATTATGATGGCTGTTTTGGTGGCTGTTCGTCGCTTCCTTGGCATGGGGGCCGCTGACTCTCGTTCCTTGCGCTCTGACAGTTATGTCCGTATGCAGCATTTTGTTCGTCGATCTACTTCTCTTCCGTTTCGGCGTTTTTTGGGGGATGTGCGACGAGAATTCATGCAACGTCTTTCTGCTGCTCTTCATGGCACTCTGGGTTCTTATCTCCGCGACGCTTTTCAGGAGGGCAGTGCTGGTGCTGTGGCATGCCTTCATGTTCCGATTGAAAATTAAAAGCGGCCTCCTACCCCCCGCCGGCACCACCTCCACCCTCCACCGCATTACCAAACCCGATAAAACCACCGCATCCTCTCCCTCCGCCGTCATCGACGCGGTACACTCTCACTTCGCTAGCGAACTCGGCTGCGCCACCCCACCCGAACTACCCACCCCCCCATGGGAACTCCCTAACAACCCCGACAACTTTACCATCGAACCCCGCGGAGACCCCTCTCTCACCCTTGCCGACATGATTACCCGCGACACTTTCGATAAAACCCTCAACTCCCTAGGCACCGGCAAAGCCCCCGGCCCCGACGGTATCCCCAATGAAATAATCAAATTCCTACCCCCGGCGACCCGCTCCGCCCTCTTCTCTCTCCTCTCCCTCCTAGCACACAAATCCTACACTCCTCCTGATTGGTGCCACAGCACAACATGCCTCCTACATAAAAAAGGCGACCCCTCCCTCCTCGATAACTACCGCCCTATCGCCCTCATGAACAACCTCCTTAAACTATGGACAGCACTAATCAAAGATGCAGGCTCGAAGTACGCCGAAACCCATGGCATTCTCAGCGACCAACAAGACGGATTCCGACAACACCGCAGTATCCACGACGCCCTCTCCTCCCTCATTATGACGATGGAGGACGCGAAACTCCACAGCAAAGACATCTACGTCATGTACGCGGACTTCAAAGGCGCCTTCAACGCCGCGGACCACCGAATCATGTTCAAACACATGCGTCAACTCGGTATGCCTCCCACCTTTGTCGATACATGCGAACAACTATACGGGGTCTCAACCACATCATATATCACTCCTCACGGCCCCACCCCTTCCATCGACATCAATCGAGGAACCCTCCAGGGCGACACCCTCTCCCCCTTCCTATTCACCCTCTTCCTTGAACCGTTCCTTCGCTGGCTCACGGTGGGAAGCCGGGGCTACCGCCCAGGCCCCCCCACCACTAACGTTGACCCCACAGAACCCACAGCCACATACCCAGGACACGGCTTCGCCGACGACCTCAGCCTCGCTACGGGCTCGACCCCCAACATGACCATCCAGCTCAGAAAACTCTCCCTCTTCAGCGCCTACACCGGTATGACGGTCAACATCCGCAAATGCTGCATCACCGGCGCCCTCTGGCGTACAGGCAACGCCCTCACCCGCGCCAACACTACCCTCCTCGCATCCCGCCTGCAAACACAGTTCATCTCCCTAAACTCCACCCCGGCCCCCATCCCCTCCATTGGCCCCAGGGACACATACCGCGTCCTAGGGGTAGAACTAAACACCTCCCTCACCTTCACCAGACATTGGCACGAACTCAAACGTACCACTGCATCCCTCATCACCGCCCTTTCCACCTCCCCACTAACTCAATCCCGCAGAATCAGAGTCATCCGTGGCCTCCTCATCGGAAAACATTTTACCCTCCAGCTCGGCCTCTTCACGGACTCCCAACTCGACACTCTCGAAGGACAAATCTGCCGCGCTCTCCGCTCCGCCGTCTCCTCGGTACGTAACCTCCCCCGCACCGCCCTTCACCGCCCCACATCAGACCTAGGATACGGCCTCCCCTCCCTCAAAGCCCACGCCGCACAACTCACAGTATGCCACTTACATAAAATCATGAATGCCTCAGGCTATAGAGGCCACATGGCCCGCGCACACATACGCACCCTATCCACAACGTATTCCCACTGGCCCTCAGAATCCATCATGTCAACCTGTTACACTCCACCCACACTAAAATGCTTAGTCCGAGCTCAACGCGACGCGGGCACCCTATTCCACAACATTCCCCCACTCTCCCTCACCAACCCTATCGCCTCCACAATCCGTGCCCACTTCACCACTCAAGACAACGCCCTCCTCACCTCACTCCGGGACAAAGCCACACACATCACCGACCCTCACACATACAAACAAGCCTACTGCGATTTCTCCCCCCGCAAAACACACGCCTCCCTCCTACCCCGCCTCACCCCCCTCTGGAAAAACAACATTACCACATGGCCACAAGTCCTCCTCAGAGCCACCTCATCCTCATTCATCCTCAAATCATGCAAATCCATCACCACACTCACGGGGTCCACCACCCCCCTCTCAGTTCCCATCCGCCTCCTCGCAGCAATCCTCACCGAACCCCTCGATACTATACACAACCGCCTCCCCATCACAAGCCTCAATACCAACCAAGCATCCCCCCCCACCACTATACATCCCTCGTGGATCCCCCTCCTCTCCCCTCACCTCCCCCGTTCACCCCCCACCCTCCAATCCGGCATCTGCACCTCCCACACCACTCACTCCACCCCCACCGCACCCACCACACACTTAGACACAGAATACCTCACCCCCTCCGACCACCACTACCCCCCCTGCGACGTAACACGCATCATCTCCAAACACAAAGACACAGAATACGGCCAAACGCAGTACATGGTCGAATGGGCCCCGGAACACCTCACGGAATGGGACATTCAGCTACAACTCGACGACGGCTTCCGCCTCATCTCCTCCACTCCCACATCGGTATGCCTCCCCTCCCCCTCCCCCACCACATGCTCCATCTGTCATGACCCCCTGCACACAGAACCCTCCTCCACCTGCTGCACATGCCCGCACTATGCCATACACTCCCAATGTCGCCCAGCTCAAGGACCCACCACATGGCAGTGCGAGTGGTGCGCTCGCGGCCAACGACACGACCTTACCCGCCTCCACGAAGTGCAGTGGGCCCCGTGCCTACAACTCCACGACACCATCAGTGAGACCCCCTCCGGCCCCACCGCCCTTACCGCATTTAACTCCGGCTATGTCCCCTCCACCGCACCCATTTTGCCAAAACCCGGACCCCCTCCGTGGTCACACCCACTTATCACATTCAACCATGACCCCATCAACCCCGACCTCGACATGCTCCCTACCGGTAAATTCGCTATCCACGCACACCCATCACTCCACGACACCACCATACTCTGCACTCCCGACGGCCGCGCGGTCACCACCCTTAACGGCCCCCGCGTCCGCCACCTCTACCAACTCTTTCGCCCCGACCTCTCGCAGCATACGTTCGAAGAGGAGGTCTATCACCTCCTCACCCGTCTAGGTTCCCGCTCAGAAATCCACTCACCCACACCCGCCACCACCACCCGAAATAGATGGGCCACTAGAGAAGACCTCCTCACAGCCCTCCGTCACACATTCCGCATCCAGACAGAACTCTACTCCGACCCCCTCAATAAATCCCTTCACTCCCACACATACCACTCCCTCTATCCCGAAGATATAGTCTTCTCATCCAGCGGTAGCAATGCCCCGCACACCTGGCAAGGCACCAGCATAGCCAACCCCGAATACGACCACGAATGCATGAGACGAGCCATGGAACACGCAATCACCAGCGCACACCTCACAGCCCCTCACACACCCAGCGCAACCATCCTCATCCTCCCCCGATGGGAACACACACCCTATCGCCACTCCAAATACATCAACTCCCCATACACCCACCACCTTTACACCCTCCCCAATGACGCAAACACATTCCTACCCCCCGACCAACACACTGGCAACCCCACCCCCACCCCATTCGGCACACGATGGATGGTCGACATATACCTCGTCGCCAACCCCCTCGCACTCTCCACCCTCCCATCACCCACAGCCATGACCGCACTTCACAACACTCTCGAATCTATCTACGACACTCACCTCCCCAACCCCATCATCACCCCCCCTCCTCCACACCTCATTGTCACCTACTCACCCCACTCAGCAGGTATATACCACCGCCCCCCAAACCCAACTCACCCCCTCACATACCCCCTCCCAGACCGCGTACATCTAACGTACCCCCCCACCAGAGGCACCCTTGCTTGGAACTGGCAGGACTTTGTATACACAGACGGCTCGAAAAAAGGCAGCTCGACCCCCCTCGGAGCAGCAGCTACCCACCCCGCCTCGGACACCAAAGTCAAAATCCTGGTGACCTCTACCCCTCCCTCCCATACAATAAATCGGGCTGAATTAGCTGGCATAGATGTAGGCCTCCAATTTGGCCGCACCCACCTCCTCACAGACAGTGCGTGCTCCCTCCGCCTCATACAAGGCTACTTAAACTGCCCTTCCGCTTACCGCCACAACATTCATCGCGACACCCTCTCATCTATCACACACACCCTTAAAACCCGCTGCGAAGCAGGCATCCGTACACACCTCGGCAAAATCAAAGCCCACAACCATTCCCTAGGCAACGACCTCGCAGACACACTCGCAAACCAAGTCGCGGATGGTCACCCACCCGACACTTTATACACCACAGGTTCTGAAGTCACAATAGGCCACTGGACATGGCCATACACCCTCCTCCCACAAACCCTAGGGGACCCCATACCCTACAGATACACCAACCTCAAATCCGACGCACACACCTACAGCACAAAACACACACACACTCCTCTCTCGCAAACAACCAAACACGGAGCCCTCCTCGCCCGCGCCGCGAAGGACGGCGCCGATTTTTCTTACCACAAAAAACACTCAACCCTCACAAATATCCAGTTCACACACAAACAAGAATTCATGTGGGGCGTCCACAACACCCGCCTACTTACTCACAACCCCACCCTGCGCTGCCCCCTATGTGGTCAATTCACCAGCAACGGCCACATGGCCGGTAACTGCCCCTCTATGTCTGGTCTAAGACAGGACCGACACAACAGCGCTCTGCAACTCCTACTCTCCCTACTGGAACGCCACAACGGAGGACGTTGGGAAACCATCACCGCAGACTTCGGTAACAAACCCATAAAATCGTTTGCTTCCCCCACCCCTGCCCTCACTCCACTTGACTGCCACCCACCTCACCCCACCCACATGCCCACCCGACTTGTTGCTGCTGACGAAGGTCTCTCGCCTGACTCCCTCACCTCATGCCCCGCCGTCCTCCCCCCTGAGATTCTCCCCCCCCTGCTTCGTCCCCCTGCACACAAACCTGACTTCATCCGCATCCTCGAACCCCGATTCGTTGGTCACTCCAACGGTCGCCGTCGCTACGCGTCCATAAAAAAGATTCAGATAGGGGAATGGAAGTACTGCACAGACAACAACCTCTCCCACACAGCCGACCTCATACGTGACAAATACACACCCCTTGCGAACGCCATCAGAAACCACTGGCCAGGCACAGTGGTCGACATCCTCCCCATAGTCATGAGCACCGCACTCCTCCACCATCACGAGTCTCACCTCCCTTCTCACCGCCCGCACCGACCCTCCAGATAAACTCGTCTCCAAAGCACATCTCGACACATCTCGCATTCTTGCACAACTCCATACGCATACTGTCCAATGGCTGCATCACCTCCTACGCATATACCGCATCAAGTCCCGCACGACCTCCCGCCGCGCATCCGCACATTGCCCCCTCGCACGACCCTGACTGCACACAACCTTCGCCTCTAATTGCACCCTCCCCGGGGGGGAGTAAAACCCCCGAACACCCTTGGAGAGGTTGGATTAGGTGGTTAACGGTCTAGCCCTGACTTGTAAGTTCCCTGTATGGCATAGTTGGGAGGGCCCAGAGACAGCAGCCGACGCATCCGGCTTTTTTATCCTAGTCAGCGCTCCATAAGGTTCATAAGGTCAAAATAGCTTATGAAGCTTCCGTATGAGCCTTACGGTTCTCGCGATGATAGCCGTAGATTATATTGGCAAAAAGATCGTATGGTCGCGATCTACATAAAATGACGTCAGCACTGGAGGTAAAGGATAACCGGTAGCTAAGAGCAACAATTGGGCCTGGTCCTCCTCGACCAGCTGTACCTATCGACACACCTACCTTTGATGTGTGTCAACGTCTCTCGGAGGTTAAAAAACTGTAAGCAACCGCAGTAATTGCCAAAGTCCCTCGCCTAAGCAGTAACAACGGAAATAATGTTGTAACCAAGAAAGGGAGATATAGAATAAATCCACTTCTCAGGAAATGCAAAATGAAATTGCTGCTTGACCTTCACGATGCACGGCCCGCTCCCACCGAACCGGGGAGGAATTTTTCCAATTGAAATTGAAATTGCATTACAACAATATCGGCACAAAGGACCGACTGTTGTCTAGTGGTCATCAATGCTCTTGCATCTAGGACACTGAGGAGAACGATCGGGTCGGGTACTCTTGGACCAGGTACACCTATCGACAAACCTATGTGCAATGTGTACCGGCGTTGCTTGGAGGTTAGAAAACTGTAAGCATCCGCAGTAAATGCTAAAGTCCCCCCGCCTAAGCAGTATCAACATAAATACTTTGTTATCAAGAAAAATAGATCTACTTGTCAAGAATACAAAATAAAACTGCGGCTCAACCTTCACGATGCACTTCCCGCTCCCACCAAACCGGGGTGCCGACCAGCCTAGGCCGATCGGCGTTCGAGAGGGTCGACGGGCCAACCAAATCTAGCTCCCGCATGACTTCGGTCTTGCCGGAGAAAGGAAGAGAAAGGCTAGCGAAACCCCCTCTTCACGAGGCCGCTCGTCGATCCCGCCTTTGCATTCCGTAAGCCCCGCCCCAAGGTCGTATCCACTCCTCATGTCGCGACTTTCCTCCTAGTCGAGGTCCCCCGTCACCTCGAGGGCAGGTGGGGGGGGTCGAGAGAGAAAAAGCTAGCGCTCTTGCCGCCGCGCTAAAAAGTTTTCCATGCCACTTCCCCGGCTTTTTCTGTGCTTGTACCTTTGTACCTGTCTGGAAAGTCGGCTGGCGATCGAACCTCCCAACCACCGTTTGCGTGTCCATCGAGCACCCTTGTCTTGCGTGCGAGCCTCCGCGCTTATCCGGGCTCGCACTCTCTAATACTAGGTGTGCCTAGCGTTAGTTGGTAGCGGTGGAGTAGTGCGCGGTCGCAATGGCCGGATCCCAAAAGGCCGCGGGGGTGTGGAAATCATTCAAGCCCTCCGTACCGGGTTGTCCGGCGGCGGTTGATCATGCGGATCACCTTGCCGCTAGACCTCGCCTCTGCTCCCGTCGCGACAATCCCCATCGTTGTTGGTGTCGTGGTGCCCCTTTCGGCCGGTTCGACGTGAGTAGGACGGTCGACGTCGAGCGAGCGCCATACCCTAGCGATGCCTTCCGGCTTTCCGCCGCGAGCTCTAACGCCCTCGTCCCACCGCTGATCCGCCCGCGCCCCCCTCGCCAACACACACTCCTAAAAGTACATGCCCCGCCCCCCCCAAATGGTACGGTATCTCAGTAGTATCTAGCCTTAAAAAAGCATATCGGACGGGCCGCGCGGGGGATCTTGGCGCATGTAGCGTGCATAAATTATTTATTTAAAAGCCCTATGTACAAGGCTTTCCCGACAACTGCGAATCGCGCGGATCGCACTGTCGGCCCTTTTAGCCCCCTACCATGCCGAGCTTGGCACGGCTACGGGGTCTCTAGCGCCCACCACGGGGAAGTGAGGAGATGCCGGCGGGCTTACGAGGGGGGGCCGCCGCCGTTGCGCCGCCGGCGGGCGCCGAAATTGTACAAATTACACACATTGTTCCGAGCGCCACGCTCGAGCACTGCTCAAGCGCTTATATTGGTTATCAAGCTATGTGATAGCAAGATGCACATTGGTCAGAGATCCACTTCACTCAATTTTCTTGGATTTGTTTGAGGGGGTTTTGAGGCGTTGGTGGCTTGTTCAATGCGCGAGGTTTGATTTGCGGGTGTGTAAGTGGAGCATGGAAGTTCACGCCGCAAGCACGGCTGATGTATTCGAAAAACAAGCGAGTAAAAAGTCACGTGATGCAAGGTAGGATATAAACAATGTACGCTATAAATGTGCGAGGGCGATTTTCTTTGGCGAGGGACGAGGTACAAATTGGCCGTTTGGGACGCATCACGATGGTGGTCGGTGGTGTTTGAAATGCTTGGGTGTGTGCTTGTGCAAGCCACACCCGCCCCACGCCGAGCACACGTCGGGATTTGGACTTGCAAATAATAATCAATAGGAATAACGAATTGGTAAACATAATAATGAAATGAAATGAAATGAAATTGTTTACAATAGTACCAGTAAAAACCGGTTGATGTCTTTGGGCCCCCCCTTGTGCTACGCCTAACTGGACTCATAAGCGTGAGGTAGACCGTGAACCACTAATCCCAACCTCTCCAATGGCAGTGACGATGCCGTATAAGATATACCCGTATCTAGGTATTTATTATTTTCTGATCTATACGTGTTTTTTTCGATACAATATGAAATATAAAATGTCGCTAGTCTCCACGATACGCGGGGTCGCTGATCAGCAAGGTTGTTCAGCTTGAGCTGGTCGAGGCGAACCTGCCTGACCTCGGCTCCTTTGCGACTCCGGTCGTGGCGGAGCTAGGGGGAAAAGGCATGTGATAAACCCCCTCGCATAGGTCGTCGTCGGTCCCGCCTCGATCCGTGCTCAACCCCGCCCGAGGTATTAGCCGCTCGTCCCGACGCGGCCCGCCACCTAGCCGAGTCTTCTCTCCTCCTTCGGGGGCTGAGAAGAGAAAATAACTAGGCTGCAGACGGTGTCCGGCTAGCTCTCCTGCCCCCGAGCCAGATTGTCTCTTGTCCCCTAGCCTTTTTCCGTCTATTTCCAACACCGGAAAACAGACTGATCGCGCTGTGGCCGTCCGTACCCTCCCTGTTGTAAGTAATACCGTATACGTATTAGTTGGAGATAGCTACTGTAAGCTATTCTAGATATGATTAGTACATGTCTAGATCGGACATACCGATAAACTGTTTGACTCGGTACAGAGCTGTCGCTAGGCTACAGCTCTAACACTTCTGTTGTCTCGACACCCTGCCTGTAGGCTGGTTGTCGCCGTAACTGTTCCGTTTGCGGGACTGTGACTGTAACTACGTTTGCGTACGTTATCTTCCACACTAACTGTGTTTGCATGGTTCAATAGGTTATGGGCCCCCGCCTCACGTCACTCACGCGCGACAACCTGGTTCGGCGAGCTGCGATCGACAGCTCTCCCGCAGAAGGCAAGTTTTTGTAGACTCCTAGTACTTTCAACTTGTAGTCGGCGGTATCGCCAGTATAAACTGCGATTTTAAAACCCGCCACCACCCCTCTTAAGTCAGCCACCCGACGGAGATAGCCAGCCACCCACACCGACGCACTCGTCGTGTGTGGACAGGGTGCACATAGGTCCAAGCTGGAGAACGGGGGGGGTGCACCATCGGGTGAATACGCATCCACAGGTTGCACGCCGGCCGTAGCTTACCTTTTTAATTTTTATATCATTCTAGCGAATCAGCCACCAGCGCAACGCTCCACCTGTCCTGGCCTTGGCCTCGACTTGTGCCCCACACTGGGTGGAGGATACAGAGAAGGTGCTCTGAGACACCCCGGGGCTACAGGCCGAGGGGTCGGCGGGCATCAGGCCGTCTCTTTGCATACCGCTGTTAGGCACGAGTCCGGCTAGCGGTTTTTACCGCTGCCTGTTTTCTATCAAGCTCTTTCTTTTTCGCCCTCTGTCGAAATGGCGCAGAAAAACCCGCCTGTTTCACCTGTTGGTTCCCCTGACCCAGGCTCTCAGCAGAGCACTGTCGATCACCCCCCGGACACTCACGCACTGCTCGTTGCGCAAGTGGCGCACCTAATAGCTCATCTCGACTCGCAGTCGGCCGAAGGTGCTGTTGCTCCTGCGGGTGCTCATCCGCACCCCCCTGTAGCTCAGCGCCGCCACGCTGCTCACATCGAACCCGTCCGGGACAGCCACGACGGCCACACCCTCCACCTGCAGAGCACTGTCGATACTACCCAGGGTGTCCTCGAGCTCCTCCGTGTACAACTGACGCGCCTTGAAGCGTATCTCGACTCGCGGTCGGCCGCCATTGCTGCTCTTCCTGCTGCGGGTGCTATATCGCACCCCCTTGTCGCTCAGCGCCGCCACGATGCTCACCTCGGACACTTTCGGGACAGCCACCACGTGCACACCCTCCCCCTGCTCGTGCATCCCCAGCCTGTCTACGCCCCACAGGACACGCAGTCAGCCTTGTCTGCCGCTACCGCTGCAGCCCCTGTTGGCGACACCGACGTCGCACAGCGCCGTCCCGATGCGCACCGCGAGCTCTCGCGTCCCGAACTCGTAGGTGAACACTTGCAACCACCCCCCCAAATACCCCCCCGCTGATTCAGCCCTACACGACATCGCAGTTGAACAACTCCCGCCACCCCCCCCCTACCCCCCCGTTGGATATGCCCCTCACCACCCCATACCTCTCATCCCGGAGACGCCTTCTCACGGCGTCCCCCCCTCCCGTGAGCACCCGCATTCGTACGCCCCGCCGCCTCCCATGGCCGGCCGCTCTCCCTTTCCCGGTGTCCCACCTCTTCTTCCCTTCCATGGACATCATTCTCCCCCAGCCCCGCGTGGCGACCACACCCCCGGTGGCCGTCGTCGCCCCACCGTTGACCCCATAGTCATCGGGCGACCGACACACGCAACCCCCGACTTTGACCCAGACGTCCACCCCAGTCTCTTGGACAGCCCCCACTACGCCCCCGTCTGCCCGCGCCCCGCTGTCTCCACGGTCTTGCGCATCCTTGGCTCCGCCCATGCCTCACCCACGGGCGCGCTCTGCAAAAGGTCCTCCGCTCCCTTCATGGCACCATCCACATGCGCCTGACGTTGGGGGGGGGCCTGGACCACAGCCTCCAACTCACAGGCTTTGCCGACGCTGACATGCTCACCAAACTCCTCCCAAGACCTGCACTGGCAAGACACCGAAGTGCGATCATTGGAGGACAAGACCCAATGCAACGCTTCATCCCGTAGCTACCTGCAGGGGGAGTGTTGTAAGTAATACCGTATACGTATTAGTTGCAGATAGCTACTGTAAGCTATTCTAGATATGATTAGTACATGTCTAGATCGGACATACCGATAAACTGTTTGACTCGGTACAGAGCTGTCGCTAGGCTACAGCTCTAACACTTTTGTTGTCCCGACACCCTGCCTGTAGGCTGGTTGTCGCCGTAATTGTTCCGTTTGCGGGACTGTGACTGTAACTACGTTTGCGTACGTTAACTTCCACACTAACTGTGTTTGCATGGTTCAATACTCCCCCGGTGGTTTACGTTGTTAGGGGGCCGCCTTTACGAGCAGTGTGCCGTTACGATAACCCTAGGCACACTGCCTGAGGCAGCCTATCGATAACCGGGTACCGACTAGGGAAGGGGTTGGAAGAACACAGGGATCGAGTCGCCGGTCCTCAAAAGATGGTGGGTACGGGAATTTTTCCAAAAACCCCCCGTACCGGGCTTTTCCGGCGGCGGGTGATCCTAAGGACCGCCGCCGCCAGACCGTGCCGCTCCTCCGGGTGCGACCCACCTCCGTCATGCGTAGCATCAGGCCTCGCCCCCAGGGGA
>JAPMLY010001105.1:122500-128821 GCA_026401115.1 Tetraselmis chui | reverse complement strand
AAACCCGATAAAACCACCGCATCCTCTCCCTCCGCCGTCATTGACGCGGTACACTCTCACTTCGCTAGCGAACTCGGCTGCGCCACCCCACACGAACTACCCACCCCCCCATGGGAACTCCCCGACAACCCCGACAACTTTACCATCGAACCCCGCGGTGACCCCTCTCTCACCCTTGCCGACATGATTACCCGCGACACTTTCGATAAAACCCTCAACTCCCTAGGCACCGGCAAAGCCCCCGGCCCCGACGGTATCCCCAATGAAATAATCAAATTCCTACCACCGGCGACCCGCTCCGCCCTCTTCTCTCTCCTCTCCCTCCTAGCACACAAATCCTACACCCCTCCTGATTGGTGCCACAGCACAACATGCCTCCTACATAAAAAAGGCGACCCCTCCCTCCTCGATAACTACCGCCCTATCGCCCTCATGAATAACCTCCTTAAACTATGGACAGCACTAATCAAAGATGCAGGCTCGAAGTACGCCGAAACCCACGGCATTCTCAGCGACCAACAGGACGGATTCCGACAACACCGCAGTATCCACGACGCCCTCTCCTCCCTCATTATGACAATGGAGGACGCGAAACTCCACAACAAAGACATCTACGTCATGTACGCAGATTTCAAAGGCGCCTTCAACGCCGCGGACCACCGTATCATGTTCAAACACATGCGTCAACTCGGTATGCCCCCCACCTTTGTCGACACATGCGAACACCTCTACGGGGTCTCAACCACAGACTATATTACACCACATGGCCCCACCCCTTCTATAGACATTAATCGCGGAACCCTCCAGGGCGACACCCTCTCCCCCTTTCTATTCACCCTCTTCCTTGAACCCTTTCTTCGCTGGCTCACGGTGGGAAGCCGGGGATACCGCCCAGGCCCCCCCGCTACTAACGTCGACCCCACAGAACCCACAGCCACATACCCAGGACACGGCTTCGCCGACGACCTCAGCCTCGCCACGGGCTCGACCCCCAACATGACCATCCAGCTCAGAAAACTCTCCCTCTTCAGCGCCTACACGGGCATGACCGTCAACATCCGCAAATGCTGCATCACCGGCGCCCTCTGGCGCACAGGCAACGCCCTCACCCTCGCCAACACTACCCTCCTCGCATCCCGCCTGCAAACTCAGTTCATCTCCCTAAACTCCACCCCGGCCCCCATCCCCTCCATTGGCCCCAAGGACACATACCGCGTCCTAGGGGTAGAACTGAACACCTCCCTCAACTTCACCAAACACTGGCAAGAACTCAAACGTACCACTGCATCCCTCATCACCACCCTTTCCACCTCCCCACTAACACAATCCCGCAGAATCAGGGTCATCCGTGGACTCCTCATCGGAAAGCATTTCACCCTCCAGCTCGGCCTCTTCACCGACTCCCAACTCGACACTCTCGAAGGACAAATCTGCCGCGCACTCCGCTCCGCCGTCTCCTCGGTACGTAACCTTCCCCGCACCGCCCTTCACCGCCCTACATCAGACCTAGGATACGGCCTCCCCTCCCTCAAAGCCCACGCCGCACAACTCACAGTTTGCCACCTACATAAAATCATGAACAACTCAGGCTACAGAGGCCACATGGCCCGCGCACACATACGCACCCTATCCACCACGTACTCCCACTGGCCCTCGGAATCCATCATGTCAACCTGTTACACCCCACCTACACCCAGCTCCTTCACGCCACCACCACGGATAAGATAAAGAAAATAAAAACTCGAGCCAATGCGGCCTACGACACCTGCCCCAAACTCTCCCACCGCCGATTGAAAATGGTACACTCTCACTTCGCCAGCGAACTCGGCTGCGCCACCCCACACGAACTACCCACCCCCCCATGGGAACTCCCCGACAACCCCGACAACTTTACCATCGAACCCCGCGGTGACCCCTCTCTCACCCTTGCCGACATGATTACCCGCGACACTTTCGATAAAACCCTCAACTCCCTAGGCACCGGCAAAGCCCCCGGCCCCGACGGTATCCCCAATGAAATAATCAAATTCCTACCACCGGCGACCCGCTCCGCCCTCTTCTCTCTCCTCTCCCTCCTAGCACACAAATCCTACACCCCTCCTGATTGGTGCCACAGCACAACATGCCTCCTACATAAAAAAGGCGACCCCTCCCTCCTCGATAACTACCGCCCTATCGCCCTCATGAATAACCTCCTTAAACTATGGACAGCACTAATCAAAGATGCAGGCTCGAAGTACGCCGAAACCCACGGCATTCTCAGCGACCAACAGGACGGATTCCGACAACACCGCAGTATCCACGACGCCCTCTCCTCCCTCATTATGACAATGGAGGACGCGAAACTCCACAACAAAGACATCTACGTCATGTACGCAGATTTCAAAGGCGCCTTCAACGCCGCGGACCACCGTATCATGTTCAAACACATGCGTCAACTCGGTATGCCCCCCACCTTTGTCGACACATGCGAACACCTCTACGGGGTCTCAACCACAGACTATATTACACCACATGGCCCCACCCCTTCTATAGACATTAATCGCGGAACCCTCCAGGGCGACACCCTCTCCCCCTTTCTATTCACCCTCTTCCTTGAACCCTTTCTTCGCTGGCTCACGGTGGGAAGCCGGGGATACCGCCCAGGCCCCCCCGCTACTAACGTCGACCCCACAGAACCCACAGCCACATACCCAGGACACGGCTTCGCCGACGACCTCAGCCTCGCCACGGGCTCGACCCCCAACATGACCATCCAGCTCAGAAAACTCTCCCTCTTCAGCGCCTACACGGGCATGACCGTCAACATCCGCAAATGCTGCATCACCGGCGCCCTCTGGCGCACAGGCAACGCCCTCACCCTCGCCAACACTACCCTCCTCGCATCCCGCCTGCAAACTCAGTTCATCTCCCTAAACTCCACCCCGGCCCCCATCCCCTCCATTGGCCCCAAGGACACATACCGCGTCCTAGGGGTAGAACTGAACACCTCCCTCAACTTCACCAAACACTGGCAAGAACTCAAACGTACCACTGCATCCCTCATCACCACCCTTTCCACCTCCCCACTAACACAATCCCGCAGAATCAGGGTCATCCGTGGACTCCTCATCGGAAAGCATTTCACCCTCCAGCTCGGCCTCTTCACCGACTCCCAACTCGACACTCTCGAAGGACAAATCTGCCGCGCACTCCGCTCCGCCGTCTCCTCGGTACGTAACCTTCCCCGCACCGCCCTTCACCGCCCTACCTCAGACCTAGGATACGGCCTCCCCTCCCTCAAAGCCCACGCCGCACAACTCACAGTTTGCCACCTACATAAAATCATGAACAACTCAGGCTACAGAGGCCACATGGCCCGCGCACACATACGCACCCTATCCACCACGTACTCCCACTGGCCCTCGGAATCCATCATGTCAACCTGTTACACCCCACCTACACTAAAGTGCTTAGTCAGAGCTCAACGCGATGCGGGCACCCTATTCCACAACATCCCTCCACTCTCCCTCACCAACCCTATCGCCTCCACAATCCGCGCCCACTTCACCACTCAAGACAACGCCCTCCTCGCCTCACTCCGGGACAAAGCCACACACATCACCGACCCTCACACATATAAACAAGCCTACTGCGATTTCTCTCCCCGCAAAACACACGCCTCCCTCCTACCCCGCCTCACCCCCCTCTGGAAAAGTAACATCACCTCGTGGCCACAAGTCCTCCTCAGAGCCACCTCATCCTCCTTCATCCTCAAATCATGCAAATCCATCACCACACTCACGGGGTCCACCACCCCACTCTCAGTTCCCATCCGCCTCCTCGCCGCAATCCTCACTGAACCCCTCGATACTATCCACAACCGCCTCCCCATCACAAGCCTCACTACCAACCAAGCATCCCCCCCCACCACTATACACCCCTCATGGATTCCCCTCCTCTCCCCTCACCTCCCCCGCTCACCCCCCACCCTCTCATCCGGCATCTACACCTCCCGCACCACTCACCCCACCCCCACCGCACCCACCACACACTTAGACACAGAATACCTCACCCCCTCAGACCACCACTACCCCCCCTGCGACGTAACACGCATCATTTCCAAACACAAGGACACAGAATACGGCCAAACGCAGTACATGGTTGAATGGGCCCCGGAACACCTCACGGAATGGGACATTCAGTTACAACTCGACGACGGCTTCCGCCTCATCTCCTCCACTCCCACATCGGTATGCCTCCCCTCCCCCTCCCCCACCGCCTGCTCCATCTGTCATGACCCCCTGCACACAGAACCCTCCTCCACCTGCTGCACATGCCCGCACTTTGCCATACACTCCCAATGCCGCCCAGCTCAGGGACCCGCCACATGGCAGTGCGAGTGGTGTGCTCGCGGCCAACAACACGACCTCACCCACCTCCACGAAGTGCAGTGGGCCCCATGCCTACAACTCCACGACACCATCAGTGAGACCCCCTCCGGCCCCACCGCCCTCACCGCATTTAACTCAGGCTATGTCCCCTCCACCACACCCATTTTGCCAGAACCCGGACCCCCTCCGTGGTCACACCCCCTAATCACATTCAACCATGACCCCATCAACCCCGACCTCGACATGCTCCCTACCGGTAAATTCGCTATCCACGCACACCCATCACTCCACGACACCACCATACTCTGCACTCCCGACGGCCGCGCGGTCACCACCCTTAACGGCCCCCGCGTCCGCCACCTCTACCAACTCTTTCGCCCCGACCTCTCGCAGCATACGTTCGAAGAGGAGGTCTACCACCTCCTCACCCGCCTAGGTTCCCGCTCAGAAATCCACTCACCCACACCCGCCACCACCACCCGTAATAGATGGGCCACCAGAGAAGACCTCCTCACAGCTCTCCGTCACACATTCCGCATCCAGACAGAACTCTACTCCGACCCCCTCAATAAATCCCTTCACTCCCACACCTACCACTCCCTCTACCCCGAAGATATAGTCTTCTCATCTAGCGGCAGCAATGCCCCGCACACCTGGCAAGGCACCAACATAGCCAACCCCGAATACGACCACGAATGCATGAGACGAGCCATGGAACACGCAATCACCAGCGCACACCTCACAGCCCCTCACACACCCAGCGCAACCATCCTCATCCTCCCCCGATGGGAACACACACCCTACCGCCACTCCAAATACATCAACTCCCCATACACCCACCACCTTTACACCCTCCCCAATGACGCAAACACCTTCCTACCCCCCGACCAACACACTGGCAACCCCACCCCTACCCCATTCGGCACACGATGGATGGTCGACATATACCTCGTCGCCAACCCCCTCGCACTCTCCACCCTCCCATCACCCACAGCCATGACCGCACTTCACAACACTCTCGAATCTATCTACGACACTCACCTCCCCAACCCCATCATCACCCCCCCTCCTCCACACCTCTTTGGCACCTACTCACCCCACTCAGCGGGTATATACCACCGCCCCCCAAACCCAACTCACCCCCTCACATACCCCCTCCCGGACCGCGTGCATCTAACGTACCCCCCCACCAGAGGCACCCCTGCTTGGAACTGGCAGGACTTTGTATACACAGACGGCTCGAAAAAAGGAAGCTCGTCCCCCCTCGGAGCAGCAGCTACCCACCCCGCCTCGGACACCAAAATCAAAATCATGGTGACCTCTACCCCTCCCTCACATACAATAAATCGCGCTGAATTAGCTGGCATAGATATAGGCCTCCAACTTGGCCGCACCCACCTCCTCACAGACAGTGCGTGCTCCCTCCGCCTCATACAAGGTTACTTAAACTGCCCTTCCGCTTACCGCCACAACATTCACCGCGACACCCTCTTATCCATCACACACACCCTTAAAACCCGCTGCGACGCAGGCATCCGTACACACCTCGGCAAAATCAAAGCCCACAACCATTCCCGAGGCAACGACCTCGCAGACACCCTCGCCAACCTCGTCGCGGATGGTCACCCACCCGACACTACATACACCACAGGTTCAGAGGTCACGATAGGCCACTGGACATGGCCATACACCCTCATCCCACAAACCCTAGGGGACCCCATACCCTACAGATACACCAACCTCAAAACCGACGCACACACCTACAGCACAAAACACACACACACTCCTCTCTCGCAAACAACCAAACACGGAGCCCTCCTCGCCCGCGCCGCGAAGGACGGCGCCGATTTCTCTTACCACAAAAAACACTCAACCCTCACAAATATCCAGTTCACACACAAACAAGAATTCATGTGGGGCGTCCACAACACCCGCCTACTTACTCACA